>JBAJNP010004018.1:0-35742 GCA_036877545.1 Yasuhikotakia modesta
GCAACTTGACACTGGAATGTTCTCAGTATTCAAAAATTTTTAAAAGCTTTATGTTTTAAAATTAATGTTTTTGTTACTTGTTGAAACGTTATGGAAATGTTCTTACAACCTGAAATTGTTAGTTGGGAACCATAACAGTGGACATGGTTTGCAAAAGGCATTTTACAATTTTCCACAGCACTTGACTTTCTCTAAAACATAAAAGAATCTGTAGAGATGAGAAATAGTTGCTTTGCAATGAGATTCAGTGAATGGCTTGGCACACTAAACTTCACACACACATTATCAATCTAACAACCATGTTCAACAATGAGCAACCGTGAGCTTTAATTCAGGTAAATTACCAGCAAGATAAAACACAAAGGGCCCAAATGCAGCATACGGACAGACTTCACTTTATTTGCTCCATTAGCCCTGAAGGGATCAATTTCACAAACTTCACTTAATCTATCCCAGTAATGATATTGATGTAGATGATTCCCTCAAGCTAAAGAAAGCAAGTGGGTTATTAAAACTTTTAAAACTTCTAAAGAAAATCAAAACCAATATCTTTAACCAAGTCTAAAGCAAATACACAAACACATGAGTGAAATTTCTTGTTCAGCCTGAAATTATTTGTGTTTGCAGAACTGACTTAGCCACTTGCTAATGACAGAACATCAGTGAGGGTTCAGTGTTTGAGGAACAGATGTCAGTGCTGCTCACAGGTGGAGAAAAAGGAGTGAGGAAACACAGAGGTGGGGGAGAGAGGTTTAAGCAGACAAATAGACACTAAACAGTGACATTTTGGACATGCAGTTTACTGAGTGATTTATTAGCGTAATAAAGAAATTACCCCAATTATACACACAAACACTAATGCACACACATACACCCGCTTGACACCCATATTGAAACACTCATGCCAAAAATTGTTGGGGTAGGGGTAAAGAATCACACCATTTCACACACACAGATAAAGATTTTCATTCCAAAATACTGACACTTACTACATAACACAACGTTACTAATGTTACTAACAGAACACAACGTCACACCAACATTATTATCAGATTAAAAGCAAAACCGGTGACCACTGCAAAAGTTGCCAAGTTATCAAAATGCTTTTGTGTTTAATAAGGACATTTCCAAAAAAAACCCTCAGACGTAGTACGCCAGACCTGCACACACATATTTGAGTTCAAACTAAAATGTCAGAATTCCTTCATGGAGTTCATTAGGAAAAGCTTTGGAATCATAACACTTTCCTTCCCAATGTTCTCTGCTGCGATTCAGTCTGGATTCGTTTATCTGACACAACAAAAGACTCTTCAGGAGTAATCATGAAGAAGATTTTATCTCAGTGTTTGTGTGTGTGTGTGTTTCTCTGGCTCTATCTTACTGCCACATGACCAGACTGTGTATTCTGAGCTGCCATCAAACACCAGAGAAAAGGTCAAGCGAGAGTGAGAGAGACGCCTGGAAAGAATCGAGTAGGATGTGGACAATAAAGAGCATTAAGAGTGAACAAAAAAAGATGGACGGCATGAGAAAATGCAGAGTTGGAGGATAAAAGGAGAGCAGAGAGATGAAAGTATGGAGAGACGAGGTTCATCATGTTGATCCATTGAAGCTGATTGATCTTTTGGTCCTAAATAATGGAGCTTAATGTGTGTGTGTGTGTGTGTGTGTACACGCACCACTAATAAGTGGATTTAAATGAGATAAGCTTACCAGTGAGTTGTGGAGTAAAAACACTTTTTTTTCAAAAACATTTGTTTTCCTTTATTATGTAACCTAAAATATGTGTAGAAAAAATATTGATTTCTCCATGTTTTTCTCCAAGAGATAAAACCGCTTTTTACAAAACATGGAATTTATAAACTTGGGAAAATCAGATAACAATCATTGCTTATGATAACATTTTTTAATCCTGTTTTAGCTGAAGTAGTTGTTGTTTAAAAATGAGTACATTTTACAACTCTTATCTGTTTGGTTAGCTGGTCAAGGTTTTCAGGTTAGGGGTCAGAGCAGAGGATTACAAGTTAATCCCCCCATAAAAACGAAAGCAAATTCCTCACTGGCTGATACTACAGATAACCTGTGCTCGATGTCATCAATTCGTGCTCAGTATTACATTAGTGGTGACGGTTAGTGTTTAGATTGTTTGCAATTAGATCTCTACCACAATGGCCTTTTAATTGACTTTTAAAGTACATCTCAACAGATGTTGTTTTCTCAGCTACCTGTGCTTGAAACCTCTATTAAACTAATTTGTGCTTTTAATCGTTCATTTCCAGGGGTGTAAAGTTATAATTTGTAAAGTTATAATTTGTACTTCATAACTACACAGTTTTTTATATTTTAAATTCTTTGCTATGGAAAATGAATACTTGTATTCTTAATTGAGAAAATGCCTTATTCACTTTTCCTCCAAAGTACATTTTAACTCTTTTTCTCCATCTTGCAATGCAAAAGAAATGAAACTTTGGGGCCAACTTTACAGACAATCACATCCATTTCAGTGTATTTGGATTAAGGTCATTTGTCATTGTAGGAAGACATCTTATCATTCAGCACAACAGTCTTTAAGTTGAAGCAACGTGTTTAATTACAGCCAGTGCTTAAGACAGATGAACTTGACTCAGGTGTGATCACGGCTGACTATCAGCATATAATCAACTACATTCAGCTGTCAAAGAGTTTTAAATAAGCTGCACTTGAATTTAACATTTAACAACAGGTAACAGGGTTCAGCGTAACATCTGCTGCATGCGATCTAGAGCCTTACAAGGTCATTGAGACAAAAGACACTGAATCAGGACCAAAAGAAACAAAGTTTAAGCACCAAAGTGACTTTCAATAAAAAATCTCAAAACATTACTTTAAAATTAATAACTATACTTAAATACTGTTTTACTTACACTTAAGTATCTTTTTGGCTGGATACTTTGACTTTTGGTTAAGTCAAAGTTAGACACAGAACCCACACTTGAATTTAAATGATTTCTCAGTTTTGTTCGTTGCTTTTGTAAGAAAATCTTTCTTTTTCAGATGTTTTTTTTGGAACTCGGAAAAGGAATGTTTGTGGTAAACTGGTCGTTGTTAATTTAGCTAGTTCCCCACACTGTTGTCTAGCCTAACTGTTGTGCGTGTGTGTGTGTGTCTGCACATTCCCAAAAGAATCACACCGCTCTGTCAGCTCTCCTTTTATCAGTGTAACACATCGCAGTTACAATCCATTCAAAATGTTAATAATGAGGACAAAGGACATGCGCTTTCAAACATTTCCCTGATTACATTCACCTTTTAAGTTATTGCAAACCGATCCTTGCCAAAATATTTGTGATGAGTCACTTTTGACCTATTTAGCGTTAGCCTGAGGCCACTGCTACTATTCAGAGCTGCCCTGACATGCAACCCCTGACATCCTTCAACGAGTCCCTTTGCCGTCTGAGGAATGTGACTCTCTCTCGATTCTCTTTGTTTCCATTTGCTAGGGACAGAAAACACAGTGGTTGATATTTAGTATTCCTGACAGAGGAATACAACAACTGCGGTGAAGGCCGTCTGCTCTCATCCTGCACGTAGATGAGAGGAAAATGAGTGGGAGGTCAAATTATTTGATCTGAGAGTTCTAAGAGCTGCGAGAGAGAACGAGAGACAGCATTTAAATGAGCTTTGCTCTTTCCATATGGATTTAATTGTGTAGCTGGGAAACAGTAGTTTAGATGATCACATTGTTTGCACATAGTAAATTAATGCTCCTGCTCTGCTCCAAAAGAAACATTAGAGCTGGCAGTGGACTGCTGAGGCCTTTGGACCCAAAAATACAAGAATACTCACAGGAAACCTTCTCCACGCATCGGTGCTAACACACAGTCTGGCAAGAAAACTCACTGCCTTTCAGAGACCTGAAGTAAAACTGAGGGGTGTCTATCAGACCTAGAGAAAAAGTTTTCTTTTCCCTTTACATCTTTTGTTTCAGAATGTGTTTTGGTTGAACTATTTGCCAGAAAAAGGTGTAAAATGTAAGTTTGTCTGTGAGAGTTTCAAGGTCCCTCTCTGTATATGTTGGAGTTGATGTGTGGAATGTTTGTTTGGTTTCCTGGCATCAGGATGCAGATTGGATTCAGTTGGAGATGAAGTAAACACCATCGGAAAGGGAACGACAGATTGTAGAGGTCTGCATGTGTCACTGAACAGAGAAGAAGCATAAACTAATACTTTTATCCAATGGTTTCACTTAAGCCACTAAGCTACATCCAGAAACATGCTAACAGACTCCTTTTCTGGCATTTACTCCATGTCTGTTAACTTTAGGGTCATGTTTCTAATGTATGTATACCTCTAAACGATGACAAAACTATCTTTAACTTATTTTGCATTTTACAGCGTTTTATTTCTGGGAAATAGACCAAAAAGATTGATGACTCCTGTTGCTCTACACAGATTTATTAACTAAATGCACTATACAATAAAAATATCCTTTCCCTTAATACCACCTGTGACACATTTTGATTCATGGAAGTGACATAGCTAAACCTCGAAAGCTACTTCACCTATTGGTGGAAAAGGGAGAACCACTTATATATGCATCCAACCCTCCCATCTAAGATTCGGATTAAATAGAATAAACTCTAGAAAAGGAGAGAAAATTGCGCTCATCCAATGATAAAAAGTCTTTAAACTAGAACAAAGAAATGAAACGATTCCTCACAGGTGCTCTCTCTCTCAGACATTGTTGCTCTTATGAATAAATGCCAGGGCCCTTTCACACACTCTCTCTCTCTCTCTTTCTCTCTCTCTCTATATAAACCCTTCAAAATAGAGAATATTTTACATGAACACTTTATTATTGGTGTTCAGTTCCTTCATGTTAACTCTTCCTCAGAAAGATAATATGTGATAATATGCTGTTAGGTGGGACAAGCTTAATATTTTTATTTACTCAGGAGGCACAAAATGCAGCTCTATATGAAATATAACATTACATTTAATGTAAGGTACCCCGTTTCAGATGTTTCCTTTATTGGACACACCCAGTTCAGGTCTTGCAGTCTCCCCTGGTGAGTTGAATCAGTGCAGTGTTAAGGGTCCTCCAGGGCTGGCTTCACAAGCGCAGGTCTAGTACAGTCAAAAATACAGCTGAACTTGACAGCCTGTGACCATACTGAGTTTTAATTGTGTGGAAAAGTGCAGCAATGTAAATCACGGGGAACAATTCACACAAATGCCATCATACATGAGAGTGGTTAAATTATGACAGTGAAGAAATTATTTGCAGGTGAAGGATTGATCACATCTGGGCATAAATCACCTATTTACATTACATTACATGTTTTGGCAGATTCCACATCCACTCCAGGTTTTAAAAGTTCTCATATCTGATTGGGCGCATGCATGAATGAGAGTGACACTTTAGAAAGGAAATATGACAAACTGCTAACAAAGTTTTTGATACAGATAAGGGATGGCGTCTCCTTTTCTCTGTTTCTCTCACTCTTATTCTTTTCTTTCCTTGTTCTCTGTAATCTATAGAGCATAGTTTGCTGCCTAAATTCGATTCATCTTTGTCTTTCGACTGATCAAAACCACCTGTGAGGAAAAACTCTCTAATCTGAACTGGAATGTTTACAAAATACAATCTGTGTGTGTGTGTGTGTGTGCGTGTGTGTGTGTGTTGGCCTGCTTGAATGGTAATTACTGATGGAGTCACTCAAGGCCTATCCAATTCAATTTCTCCATCTCCTCTTGGCCTGATGTTAAACTGAGATATGGTATGTGTGTGTTTGTGTATGTATCTGATTTTCGTTTAATCCATCCACCCTCTGTTTGCCCTTTTCTTGCCATATTTTCTCTCTCTGTTTTCTTCCTTTTCATTTTGCAATTGTCTAGGCATTCAAGTATGTGTGTGTCTTCTGTCACTCTCTCTCTCTCTCTCGCTCACTCAATCTTCCTGTGATGACAGCAACCGCACCAAATATCCTTACTTCACATCTCCCATGTATTTTTAATAAAGAGGTTTATGCTTCTGTTTACAATCAGATTGTGTTCCACACCTGTGTGCTCACACACACGACGAGGCCCGGCCACTTGGGAAGGTGTAAAGCTGATAGGTTTAGGGAAAGAGAGATAGAGATCTCTGACTAATCTCAACCCTGTTGGCAGGAGGTTTAACCTGTAGATGAGAATCTCTCTTCACTCACTGCTCTGAGGCCTGTTATTTAGATCTGTTTCCCCAGCTGTGTGTCCATAAATGATTCAATTAAGCTCAGCTGTGATCCGAGCCAAGATTGGTCTTAACGCTGTGAAATAAAACATTATAAACTTCAAACCTACTGTACCGACCCCAATTTATCACTGGATGTACAGATTAATGGAATCAGCGAAGAAAAATGAAAGATTGGAATTGATAGGTTGTATAAAAATATTATGCATATTAGCCGTCTGTACGCACAGCAGGGTTTGGCAAAGTTTTATCATAAAATCAAGGCCTATTAATTCTCTGAAGGTTTTTTTATGTACTGATAAGTGGCAATTGTAGATATAATGTCAACTTCAGAATTGTTGGCACAGTTTATTTATATCAATAATATAATATAATATAATATAATATAATATAATATAATACATTTTTAACATGACATATGGGGAAGCTATGTATTTATATTTTTCAAATTTATTCAAGCACTTTTAATCCATTTTGGGGATTTCTAAGTAAATTTAAGCATTCTGCTAAAATAAAATGTTTATCCCCCCAAATCTGCAACATCAAAGTTTAATTAGAAATGATCATACATGCAATCTAATTATATTTATTATGTAACACACACTGAATTTATTAGAATTTAATTACAGTTGAATTGTACTTTAGAATCAAATTTATATTACAGTTCTGATATCGATTGCTACCTCAGGAATTAAACAGGAATTCAGTTAAATTCCCAAATGAATTCAGAATGGTGCACAACACTAACACATACAGGAAGAAATATATGCTTTCATTACTAGTTGATAAAAAAAGCAGCTCTTTTTAATATGATAATTTCTTTCGCTCTCCTGGGTTCCTAGTTCAGTAACATTTAAACAGCTTTAGTGTTTAGCGTAGCTGTAGAAAAAACTGCCTTCAGGCGTATAAGTTAACAAGGCAAGCAGCCCCCTATCTCTCTCTCACTGATGTCTAAATGGGCATAAACAGATATTACGCAGCACATTATCATCCTTGTTATAAATCAACATGGATGAACTAAATTATGTTTCTGATAACAGTAGTAGCCCTCAAGAGGTTCAGTGCAATAACCGTGCAATACTAGGGGATGGATGGTTAAATAGATGGTTAGAAGGCAGAAAAAAGGATGGAAAAAAGGATGGAAAACAGGAAAGAAGGAAGGAAGGAAGGAAGGAAAAAAGAAGGAAGTGAAAAAGGAGGTAGGAAGGAAGGATGGATGTTGCATTTGTGGAAGGAAGGAAGGTGGTAGTTGAAAGGAGGGATGGTTGGTTGGATGGAAGATGGCAATATGAAATTAGAAAAGGAAGCAAAAAGGAAGGAAGGAAGTTAAGATGAATGGATGTATGGGTGTATTGATATAGCACAAAACACTTGGTCGGCTTCGGTTCATAAGGGAAGAATCACCTCAGTTCACTGTATTCATTCATGCATGCATTCATTTTCCTGCCAACACAATTCAGCTCAGAGAAACTGGAATCTGGACAGATCCATTCCGGCTCTAAGCCACCAGCCACTGGCTCTCCTCCACATTCATAACGTGGACTAGCGGATCAAAGCCCTGAGAGCGTGTGTTTATGTGTATGCGTGTATGTGCTTTGGTCAGAGGCCCCTTAGGGTCCTTGCTGAGCCTGAGGTGGCCGGTGCATGCCTGAGAAATGGGGGTGAGATTTCACGGAGCATGAGAGGCTTTAGACTGTTTGCTTTACCACAGAGTTATTGTGAACATATGTGATACACACACATGCACACACTTCTGTAAGCATTTTAAAGCTCTGTGGTGGGACATTGATATAAGCATCTCTGTCCGGTCTCCTGCTGACCTATGAAACATTTAGATCATATAAAATGAAAATATCCAACTTTGTACAATATCTTAATAATAAGGACTGACGTATTTTATTGGTCAATTTTGAATGCTGATATAAATCTTTCCTATGTGATACAGTGCCTTTAAAAATATTATAAAATCAAATATTTGGACCAATCTATTTCAGTCTTCATCAAACACAAAGCTAAGGTCATTGCTGCTATTTACTGCTGGAAAACAACATTAATCTGTCTGAGGTCACCATGAAAGTACACACATCGATAGACATGCACGTATGCAGCCCCCATTTATCTCCAGAAACACAGTCCTTCTCTGCCATAACTTCTGTTTGTACAGAGACTTTATGTGTTTGCATGGGCAAAACACAAGGATCATGAAGAGAAGAGTTGACAGGAAGAGGCGGGACTGTTAGAGAAAGAGTGAGAGAGAGAGAGAGAGAGAGAGAGAGAGAGATATGTAGGGGCTCACCCCTCTCAGCAAGTGCTGACCAATACAGCCAAAGAAAACTCGCCCAACACTGCAAGATATTTTCTTTATTGCTTATGCTCTCTCTTATTCGGCTAAAGCCACACCCCCTGTTATAATGATTTCTACGGGAACAAAGACGTTAACTGTCTCTCTGACCGCTAATAAAACAGAAATTTAGGATCTGGGCTTTATGACAACATCGTTACTTTGCAGAAAGCAAACAGCTGTTTTAAAGCTCTAGGTAGTGGTGGTCTAATGTTGAAGACTCTAAACTGCTAGCACTAAGATTGTGGGCTCTGTTTCAAACAGCGCTGACCCAGCAGCCAGAGGGTTGGGGTTAGGTTTTGGCTTAGTGTTATAAATACCATTAACTTTTGTAAATACCGGATGTTTTAAACTCATTGTGGATAATGAGTGTGTGTGTGTGTGTGGCTCGGTTTAAAAACCTACAGCAGGAAGCTGCCAATGTAGACGTAAGCATTTTGAGGCATGGTAGGTGCCTGTTCCTGACTAGTTTAGTAGGTACCATAATTATGTTGCCTTCTAAGATTCTTTCTTTAGGCAGCATTGCATATTGTGGAGGAGCAATCCCATGATTCATTGCAATGAGCTCAGCTAAAAAAGACTTATGCAAGACTAGGCAAGTGATGATATTTATTCCATTATTTATTAAAATGAAAATGGACCAAATATTTTCATCTGAAATGCATTTCAATGCTTATTGTGTCTCTACGCTTAGCGCAGTGTGTTGACAACAATTGAAACCACAGGCTACAAATAAACAAGCCAATAAAATACAACCAATAAACTGTTAGCAAACACCCACATACACATCCAGGAAAATTCTGTGATACATTTTCTTCTATTAGTTTTATTTTTGTTCTTCTTCCTTTCTATTTCACAAAAGTAAGTGACAGGTCATTTCAGTCACAAAACAACAAGGACAAGGTTGCAGGTCACACTCGAACCTACATTCCCCACATAAGCACTACAGCTTATCATGCCATGGCTCTGATGCAATATTTAGTCTGAAAAACAGCAATGAAACCCTGAGCTTACCACACAGACAAAAAGCACTGTGTGTGTCTACCTTCTCATGGGCCTGCTGTAAAAGAGGATAAACTAACTGATACAAATGTTTAAGCAAACTTAATCAAGAATGAACCCTTTCATTAAATTGCTAACCCCTCTGAAATAACAACTACTAAATTGAGATCCTTCTCTCCCCGCTACTCAGATGAGTAAATTTCAGACACATAGGATATAACTCTCCCAAGGGAGTAATTTAAACTCGCCAAGACAAACATGTGGTCAGAAAGAAGTGCATAGTTTCACTTCTTTGAACAATTATATTAACACACACGCGGGCATATCACATCGCCTGTCAATCTTCAGAGGCTGTAATATAGAAGTATTTTTCTTTAACATGGCCCATAAACTTCACTGCACTCCACAGGGTGTTACCACAACACTAAAATGACCAGAGGGGTCAGACACACACACACAAAGTAAATTGCAATACCTTAATATATTACCGCTGACAGCTTAATACTCACACATAAATGTACACACAGACACAAAGGCCTAGCAACTATTATAACTGAGGGACACATGTGCTCCCAAATTTGGTAATTTCCCAGTGTGTCAATCCACTTTTTGGAAAATAATCAATAAATTATATTGATTTAGCAGCCAATATACATAGCAGCCAAAGAGTTTTGGCTGCTATGTGAAGGAAAAAATGGCATGAAACCACTGTCTACTGATAGTATTAGCAGTGGACTGAGTAAACAAGTATGTGATAAAGGGTTACAGACAATGGCAACAACTTATTTACCTGACTTTCAAAAGTATGACTGGGCTAACATTACATCATCTAATTAATATTCATGAGTCACACTGATAAGGCTTATATTGTCTGATAAATTCAGCCAAACACACAAGCAACAGACAATGAAGATCTCCAACACTTCTCTGAGGGACGGTAGCCTCACAAAGACACACACATACTTGCGCACATGTCCACGATGGGGTGCAGAGCGAGAGAGACTGGGAGGAAGTCTTCCATAAGCCTCACATTCCTCACTGAGAGCAGTGTTAGAGTGGTTTCATTTCCACAGAGAACAATTTCCTGTCAGGCATTATACACGCAGACACACACACACTGCTGGCTATGCATTAGGGAATCACCTTACACACAGCGGACCAAAAATCCTCTCAGTGGGAAAATAACCGTTTCGTCTCAGTAAGAGAGTGTTTTATGCCCTTTTGGATTGTAGTGTGTGTTTTGCATATTTGAACTGCAGTGTTCATAGGAGTGTGAAATCTGAACGATAACTATACAGGCTATATGATTTTCCCTCTTTAATGTACTTACGGAGAACCTATATTTTACACACTGACACATGCTTGGGTGAAGAGAGACTTTTTTTGTTTATGTAGACTTAGAATGACTTTACCGTTATCTTATATATTGATATCTTATATTGCAATTATAATATCTTATAAGGTAATTATAATATTGTATTGTTATTAATATATTGTTTAAGTGACCCAATATCTAGGATTGACTGGGATAAAGCCAGTAATGTTTAGATGGTCATGTGATCCAAAATGGTGGCCACTGTGAAACTCCCACTGTTTCACTTCATGAAACATGGGAGTATAAATGTATTTTTAGTGAAAACAAAGGGCAAAAATTACTGTCCGCGTTGACACTGTAAACAATCACTGTAATCATTCTAATTTAAGATGAAAGGTTTCCTCTACTGATGATAAGCCAGCAGACTTTTACGTGTGCACAAACACAGCAGGAAAACATCTGAAAACATCCTCCTGACAGTATACAAATAACGGATATCCTGCAACTGTCTTGGAAAAATATGCATGAAATATTTTATAAATTAAATAAGTACCATTCTGTTGTACTTGAATGATGTTGTACATTTTTTAAATGACACACAAAATTGTCAACAACATAAAGTAAACATAACAAAACTCTTGTTATGAATATCTGATCTGACTTCACCCTAGAAACAAAACATTAAACATTTATTTTACTTTTCATTCGTAAATATATTATATAGAAATGCTTTGGCAATGTGACAGTTTTGTTGCATTCCAATATGGTTTCCTAAATGTTGAAAAAGAAAGTGAAAGAAAGAGTGTGATGACTGGTGAGGGTGTGTCACACAAATCGACTTCCAGAAAAGTTCCAAGTTCCACATTTTCTGTGTAAAATACAGGTTCTTCACATAAGGATAATGTGATCTGGATATTTCAAATTAGAAACCTGGTAGATTACAGAATAAATATGTGTTTCTTTGAACATTTTGGAGTTCATTGCTGAGACAAACATGCTTTACTTGTGATCTTTTATTTGTGTTTATGTTTCGTTATTCTACCGTTTCATTTTGAACTGAATCCATAATGACTAAAGACAAACCTGGAGAGAGAAAGAGAGAGAATTCAGATTCCTTTCCTCTGCATTCACGCTGTGGTTTCTAAATCAAATCCAGCATGTTCATCTGTTCTCTTCAGAGTGTGTGCATGTTTGCTGATTGATTGAACTGGGGCACTTTAAAAGTAACACACGGTATCATTACTATATTAACTTTTTATTTAATAACCACAGACCAGTATTTCCCAAATGAATTATTGATCAACCATTGGCTTTCCGTCATGTCATGAAGTTTAGGTGAAAAATTACAGCCAATTACAATTATAAATATGATGGCAAATGAATCTGAAAGCATGTGTGTGACAGACTCTGTGTGTATGTATGTATGTTCTCATTAGGTTTGTAGGGAAAGAGCAGCTGTCCACATTAGGCTTCAGTTCCAGCCTATTTCACACAGCTGTGTTAACAACATAAAGAAAGAGAGAATTCCACCCATGTCAGTTGGACTACATAAAGAAATATCACAGTTCTCAGTGTGTGTGTGTGTGTCTGTGAGTTTTTTGCCAGAAACTCAGCCTGTCTGCGAGATGTGACTTGTCTTAGAATCGCCCACGTGGCATCTCGGAAGAGATCAACATCTAACCACACACACTTTTTCTCAGAAACACACAACTTCATACACTCTTCAAACACACACACACACACACACACACAAAAACATTTAGTCAGAATACTCATAATGACATATCTGTCATGTATCGAATACCACATCTAAAAAGCCTGGGTCTGAACCAAAGCCAAAGTCTTTTAGATGAATTGGAGTTTACTAAAATGACATACAGAACAGATGCACTATAAACTATTTAAATACTCTATCAGGCCAAACTGACCTACACTGACTGTCCATCAGTTACGACATGCTGACTGTGTCCTGATGTTCACTACTGACTGTGCTTTTGTGTCACATAGTACTGACTCTGCATCCATGGCGACTAGTACTGACCATACTGGCTTAGGACTGACTGTGTATCTATGATAATTTTAACTGACTGTCTGTCCTGATGTTCAGTACTAACCTTCAGTACAGAATGTACATCTTGATCTTCAATATTGACTCTAATCTTGATATCTAACCACTGCTAACATGTCATTAAGGGCTAGAGACCGATGCCTATTTCAAACACCAAATTTCAGAGATTTTATCCACATTTTTAAACTCAGCTTTATAAAGTTACATTTTCCATTTTCATATATAAACTTCTGTACATTAGTGTAAACACTGTAAAAAGCTTTTGTGGTTCAAACAAACACTCCTAAATAGTGTTTATATGGTCGTTTGGGAAATTTGCCCATTGTAAATATTTATGAGTGATGTCTGGCATCATAATGTTTTATCTCTCTCTTTCTCTCTTTTTTTTTCTCCGTCACACACACACACTCACACACACAATTGGGGGATAGCTGTATGCTGATAGCAATACGCTTATCGAAACAAACTAACCTATTAGATACTTTGTTTTTTCATTATAAATCTGGATGTTTACAGACATTAAACTACATTTATGAGATGCTGTATAATTATGGTAATTATGCAACACATTGTAGATTTTCAAAAAACTTGTAGACCTCCAGTTGAAGATTTATGATACACTGGTGTGGAAACTCCTTTTGCATCAGTTCATGGATTAAATATTCAATCTCTCGTCAACATAAAACTGTCACTCTCAAAGCAATCCCATATGGACCCTGGTGTCGCTTTACATATAAAAGCAGACCCACCCTAAGTTCCACAGTTCAGTAAATAAATTACAGAAACATTGAACTCATGAATAAAACATTCATTATTTCATACAAAGTCATCTTGCCACTTGCAAGGTCACAGAACATAAAATAATAACATCCAAAACATTACAAGTCCAAAATTCTTATCATTCACGCTCAATACAAGATTACAATCCATGTAAATTATGTATGGAAGCTAATGTTGGTTAACTGCCATTTGCTATTGTCTTAACTAGACAATTAAATCACAAATTAAACAAAAAATGTACTCATATTTTGCTTTTTTTGTTTTATGACTACTCCTAAAATATTTGACCAATTGAATATATTTGAGTTGGCTTATTATTATTATTTCTGTATTTCATCTTATTTCACACAGCAGTGTGTATAATGTGCTCAGAAGTGTGTTTGATTGTAATTGTTGCTAACCACCAAAATGAGTATTTATTTTATTACTCTCATCACTGTCACGGTTCGAATCCCACTTCTGGAGTTCTGGAGCTGTGCATGGGCAAGGTCCCAAAATGAAGTTTACAGAACATTCAGGAGTTTAAAGGTTGACGTTCTAACAGAATCCTTGTTTTTTGTCCAGTGGAATCTTGAACCCATTTTGATTTCTGAGCGCTCCGAGAATGTCATTGTACTAGAATGTCGTGGATTGCTGTTGGCGCTGTCTCATCGCCAATCATCCTGTTAAAGAACCACAGAAAAGCCAAAAAAATTGCTGCGGCATCGAATTCAGCCATGCCTGCATGGATACCCTGAACATCTGGCCAGCAGAGAGGCCCCTGTGATTACACTGCCCGCTATATTCACCGCAGACAAACTTACTGTGAGCTGCAGAGAAAATGTGTGAGTCTTGATAGGGGGGGAGGGAGGGGGGGCAACAGGAGGAGAAAATAGTGAAAAATAAAGAGGAACGAATACAGAGAGGAAGAGAGAGAGACTGAATTAGAGGAGCAAATGGAAGAATGAACGGCAGCTGTAGAGTGCGAGTGATCTCCAAGCTCATGTGAAAGGCTCATGTGTTTGGCTGCAGCTCTCACTCAGATCTCCTGAGGAATGCTGGGAGATCTAAAGCTCTTTGGAAGCTTTCCAGCCGTTCTCACAGCTCAAACGGAACGCTGTAAACCTTGCACAGTAAGCATTCTGAAACATATTCCTTTACAAGGATGGAGAAAGGTTCCTGCGACGTGGGATTTAGAGGGGAGAGAATAGAGGGGGAACCCCCACGGACATCAGACAGCTACTCCAGGACCACTGGGGTGAAAGCGATGGTCTGCTCTTTCCATTCAGCATAGCGTGTTACACAAAGGGAATCATTTGAGTGTATCAGCATGTGTGCGTGGGTCAATGATGTTGGAACCGTATGGGCGCTATACTTTGTTTAAATTAACACAAAAATAAAAATACACTGTTATATTTGTGATTATGGATTAAAAATAAAATAGATGTACTAGGAAGGTTTGTGGTGTGGGCCTTGATAAATGTTGTGTCTGATTATTCATCAACAAAGAGTCATTGTTCACATCCTTTCCAAAAAGGATTTATGGTTTTTCATTACTTCAACCATTACACCATACATCACTGTTAAACAAAAAATGTGTTTGAAAAATTGAACTTGAATCAAAATAATGTTTTCCAAATGGCTTCATTTTTTTTAATCTATCTTGGCAGAAAGCTCGTATCAGATAGGAGAGTTTATAACTTTTCCAGCAGGCATCACACAAGTTAGTGTGGGAGTCAAACTACTGATTCCTTTGATTAAGAAATACTCAACATTCAGCTGTAAAGTCTGATATGACTTTAAATTAATTAAATTATTAAATTAATAAAGTTGTTTTTCTCTTTTTATTAATGCTTTAACCCATTTCAGCAAGTTTACCTCAACCAATTATCCTTAAACTATAACCAATTAGTCTGCATGATGGTGCAGATCCAAAACAGCCTATGAGGTTTAAGGAATGTGGTTTATGTCGTCAGAAATGCCGCTGTCAGCCATACGCTTCATTTCACTGCTTGTTTACGGAAATCCCAGTGGGAACATGCCAGTTCCACGCTGGTTCCCTCAGAAAAGGCTTTAACACACAGGTGCACTGTCACCATGGTAACTACAGGAGCAACTTGGAATCACCTGCAACACATCCAAGCTACCTCGTGCTTCTTAAATGTTGTTCCTCATTGCACCTGAAATAGAGATTCAGCAAGGCTCCACTGCATGTATGAACTCTCTGAGGCTTCCTAATGACAGAAATACTTAATAATAATCTACTGGAAAATGGGTTACATTCTTTTAAAATGGAAGCTACATGTTACTATATTAACATTATAAATGAAAATTATTGATGGTTTATGAATTAAAAATTTATTTTTATATTAAAATGCAAATACTGTAATATTCACAGACATAGTAGATTAGTGTGTGTGTTTTATTAAAAAATGTATCATAGTATACTGTATTTTACCAGACAAAATCTCTACCACTAAATACAAGACTGCTGCAGCTTCATATATTTCCTGTTATGTCAGGCATAGCAGTTAAATCTTATTCGACGTGCGCTCTAGAATCAGACAGGAGGCAGTTTATCTGTTATTAAAACAGCCCAGACTCCTCTGCGACGGTCTCTTCTGCAGCAACACACTCACATACTGACAAACACAACAATACATCCCTCAGAGAAGAAATGAAGTAATCACTCTACTGTAACTGAGGGCAAAATGGAAGCAGAGAACATATTTGCGTCTGTGCATGTGCTTGGACACGAATATCATCTCTCTGGTCCTGTTTACTCCTAAATTAAATTAGAGGGTTTTTTTCAGTTCCAACCTTTATCAAACACACAAGCAGAGAAACAATCTCTGAAATCCATTGTCAGAAAATCAGCAGGACTTTTTAGAGCAGATGAACTAATGTAGTGCTCCAGTATCACCAGATCATCTGAAGATTTGGAGACTGTACACACAAAATCTTCACATGGGCCCCATTACGGCCCATATTCAGCGCTTTCAGAATTGCACGGTTGTTTGTCTTTATAGATTTCCAAAGCTAAATCTATTCCATCTTTGCTCCTCTTGTGAAAAATGAGTCGCTTTTGATGTCATCGATCAACAATTCTGCCTCTGACCCTCTTCAAAGGTCATTTGATATTTACAAAGGAACACTTCCTGTTCTATAACCCGAGTCATTAAAAAAGACGCCCCATAAATGACATGCCCTCAGAAAGCATTTGCCTCCATTACAGTTGTCAGATCTTATATTAGCATTGTAGAAAACCAGTAAGATTAGCATAAATAGCCTGTGTTAATATGCTAAAGATGAGCACTACCTGAAGCAGAAGACAAATCACAGCTGGCTAACTTCACCTTTGGCCTAACGAGGAAAAGAAGAAGACAGTCTATGAAGACAGCTATGCAGGAGGAGAAAGTGACTCATGTGGATAAGAGACTACAAGAGAAAAGAGAGGGTAAGAGTCAGTTTTCACGAGAGAGAGAGGAAGGCTGTGGTGAGTTTAGGCCTGGATTTGGAAACACTATAAAGACAAAGAGCCGTGCAACTCTGAAAACGCCTGTCTGTGACACGCACACTAAAGATTTTACACACACATTCATTTTGCAGATGCTGAAACCTTGCGGTCTGTGCAAGTCTGGGCCGCCAAGCATGTAAAGACTCCTGTCTGGGCCGACAGAGGTCACAAGGGTGAGTGCTCATTGCTGATCTGAAACCATTTTCTCACATTTTAAGGACATTAACTTGACCAAAACCTCTGGGTCCTAGTAAGTGTTAAACAGGTGAACTTTGACCTTTCTCATCTTATGAGGCAAAACAAGCCGGTCAGTGTCCATTGACAAAACTACTGACCTTGTAAGAAATGCTGTCAAAGCGTTTGAGAATTTTTGTTGGGAGAGTTTGGGTTGGATGGAGTGTAATTTAGCCACATTGTAATACCTTTTTATTTTATATCAAATATAAAATCATTGAACTGTTGAGTAATGAACAGGCTCAGACGAAGTCTCCAGGCATGGATGAGTTTTAGGGGAACTGCTGAATGAATTTAAACATGTTAAAAATGTGCTATACAGAGCTGAGAGTACTACACTGTTATTGTTAGCGATCTATACTCTTACTGGTAGCTAGGACAATCTAAAAACTCTATGGAATTTTAGTAAAACAAACCTACAAAAGCAAATTTTCTTTTGCTTCAATATGGTGTGTGAAAGTCAAGCAGACCTCCAGCTCCTGTCTCATTGGTGATAAGGGTCAGCATGACCCTGCTTCAGCCAAGGCTCTATCAAACACAAAGTCAGGTTGTTTAGGCACAGCCTGGAAACCCTCACAGCTGTTCTGAATCGGTTACAAACCTAAAATCTATCTAAAGTGAACTAAACCAATGTCCCCCTGGACTAACCAGGAGTTAAATGGCTCGGTCAAGAGCAAAACACTGATAAGGTTCTCTCTAAAGCTCACAAGTTCAGAGGTTCGTCTTTCTGGGATTCAACATGCAACTTTTGCTTTACCAGCCCAGAAGCTACTAACCCGTAACATGTTAAAGCTATTCTGTACAGAGATGGTGCGTGTATGTGTGTAACAGTTATACATAACAGCCTATGTGTGTGTTTATGTATAGGTGGGAGGCTGCTCATGCTGAGGTAAATGAAGTGTGAAGACTTTTCCTCCCCAGACATTCATGTCTCCCTCCTTGAGATCTGATTATTCAGCTGCGAAAAGACACATACATGCATATACAAGCACACCCACACTTGTAAACAGGAAGTAGGGTTGAGTTTTGGTGTCTGGATAGATCTGTAGAGGCTGGGACAAATACATGTTGTATTTTTTGTGTCATTTAGCAGCTAACTCTTCAGACCTCACACATAGGACTCCCTCCAATTCTCCACTTAATTTTAAAAGTGGTTTGTTTAATCTGGTGTTTCACTGCTTTAAAACTGAGCTCTGTTTTAACTCCGTAAGAGTCCATCATTTTTAGCTAAACAGACTGGAAACGTCCCATAGACAGGAAAGACGGGAAGTATTTAACTGGAAACCCCCGAAAAATGAAGTCAAAACATTTACTAACTCAAAGACTAACATGTCTGTTCCACTCCCAAAAATCTCTCAACTTCAGAAATTTTGCATTTAAACATTGGCAATATATCTTTAAGAAAATTAAAACATTTATTTTATTAAGTCTGTTCTCAGCTTTTGGAACTGAAGGTTGTTTAATTTGCTTTGGGGAACAGTGTGAATTCTTCAGTGTGGGCAAACAAAGAAATTAATATGAATTATTATAAGAATATTAGGTTAGTATTTGTTCTTCAAGGTTTGTACATTTTGCAGCAAAAACAACCCAAAGTCCATATAATACAAACTATTTCTCTACACTTTTTGTTTTCTGGACTATTTCTAGATTTGTAATTTATGATTTATAGAATTAATAGTTACAACATTAGATTATGCATTTTGTAAGCTGCTTCATTAATTATGATCTTACATGAAATCTAAATTGTATATTTCACACAAAATAATTAGAACTAGCAACACATCCCACAACATTTGAATTCATGCATTAAATTTTGTTGACTTGTACATAGTGTGCCTGAGGAAAAATCATGGGTTTATATAAAAAATATTGTGGACTGGACCTTATTGGTTTGTGAGAGACTGTAAACCCTTAGAAACCTATTATGATACAGATCAATGTCCTAAACAATACACACAGGGACATAGAAAGAGAGAGAGAGAGAAACAAACAGGACAGTTTGTTAAATTTTGTAGGTGAGACAAACACTACAGGGACTGCAGGAGAATATGGAGTCAGCACAAAGCGCACACGCACACACTCAACCCGGCAGACAGAATTGGGGCGAGAAAGAGGAGGAAGGAAGCAAAAAACAGAGGAGAAACGTCCTTATGAGAGAGGACAGTCATTCATTTTACCTCAGCAAATTACACTGGGCACACTTATTAAATTCAACCAATACAGCAAATAGCGTGTCACAGACCACATCAATATCTTAGAGTAATTTCAAAATTTTTAAACCTAATGTAAGCTTCACTCATCTTAACGTTGATGTGTGTATTTTAATGCCACTAGAATCACCACAAGAAAATGAAAAAAAAAATAATCATTGTTTCAGAATTGGTTTCCCAAACAATTTCCCGTACACCATTAAATAGTCAAACTGTTAAAAATTCACACCATTGGTTGAGCCAATATTACTGCCTTGGCCTGGCCAGAGTGTTAAAATAAACATACCGCAGCCATATTTTGGTAAGAGACAACCTTAACATTTTATGGAGAGATCAGCTTATAAACGACATGGTTATAATTGCTTTTCCATATTAAGCTGGGAGAGGAGAAAGTGTTTTTTTAACATCAAAAAAATTACACACTTCAGCTTTAACTCTCACTCATAGAGTGTCCGTTTATCTGGACTATAACACAACTGACACTACGCTGTTTAATACAGGGCTAAGGTCTGTGATCCTGCAATTGACAGTGAACCTCATGATTGGTGTTTATTTGGAGTGAGAATCCAGCTCTGCGGTGTAACAGAGCAGATTATGGCAGTCTGCTTACTGTCTACTGTAAACTACCTCTTTAACACATACCACCATTAGACCTTCAGATGTGTTCACCTGCACAAAGAGTGACACCCAGCACTGAACGAAACATACTGTAACACTTAGAGAAGCAGGTCTTAAATAAACATACAGCTAATTTTGAGTGAAATTAATCCATGGTAGACACAAGGATGAATTGAAATGAAGAGATACTTACAAAATTGCAATTATTGGTACATAGTAACATAAAATAATTCATTAGTCTCAAAACAAGTTTTGCAGCAACTGATAACGAATTACATATAATTCTTTAAATTATAATTAAAGTTCACTTTTAAACTTTAGTTCAATAACAGCCATTAAATGTGATTTTAATTATATTACACAGCAACACAAAATGTCAGTTTTCAGATTACTGACTGGTTCTATTCTAAGGACTGCTGGGTAAATCAGAGCATTCTGGAAAAAATATATTCCCTAAAATTAAAAAAAGAATTTTAATTCTGACACTCAGTTCAGTAAAAAAAATGGAATTTAAAAGACATTCTTTATTCAGTTTAGATTAAAGCATAAATTCAAAATAAGTAAATGAATACAAATAAATGAATAAACATTTACACACAAAAACCATTTAAACATTTGCCACAATGTTTTAAGGGCATTAATTGTACAAGGTATAACACTAACTTTGTCACTGGTTTAATGTACAGTAGATAGCCGTGAGTTAATATACTCATAACAGTTTTACTTGGAGGACTATGTGGCCCATTAAGGAGTAATTTGATTCACGGATGAACTTTGGCTCTAGATAAATCCAATTAATCATAAAATGCCTTTAGTCTAACAATAACACAGTTTAGCCTGAAACTAAGTTTAATCTATGTCCAGTAAATCTCTGTATTTGAATTACTTGAGTCATAGAGCCAGTTGGTGTATTAGCATGACAGTGGATTAGCATGACGATATGCAAGCTGGCATGCTAATGCTGTACTGACAGGTTATGGTCAGTTAGCATTAGCTTGTGCTAATGATACCTCACTGATGTGTGAAATGCTATTATATCAGAACTGCATAATTTGTAATATTGCACCATATGGTACACATCACTTACATGAGTGTGTATGAGCGTGCGTTTGAATATGTCAGCTTGTGTTACTGTGGTGCTACAAGCATGTGCATTTCATCTGGACTCTGATTTTGTATAAGCTCTCCCTGTCTTCCAATGCATGATTGATTCATACCCTGAAGTGTTTGGTAGCGCGGTCAACTAACCATATGTCCAATGCAAACTAAACAAATCATAAGTCAGATTAAAGTAATACCTTCATCAGAAACATAGAGCTCACCAGGTTTGCTGGGCAAAACAAAATATATCCCAAACAGATCTTTTGCAAGACCTAAGTTAAATAAACTAAGCCACAAATATTTAATATTCTCATAAATCCTGTTAAATTTCACACCAGTAACAGTATTTCTTCACAAAGAAATATCAAAATTGATCTTGGAATGAAATCCAGCCTAGCACGGCTAGTCACCGGCATATGTTGTGTTTATGTGTCTGCAGCATGGGATGTTGTTGTGTAGGTGTTCCCACCTGCCTTTCTATAACTAGATTTGAAAACTTTCCTTGTCAAATAGTTTAATCTGTTTAATCAGCGTTACCATCAATGGTGTCCTTGTGAACCACCACCTAAACCAGCACATAATCAAAAATTAACCAGCAAGGACCAGCTCGTAAAATCTGATCTAAATTCATTCTATTCCAAATAAAGTCAGGTCACCAGTTGGATGAAGATATTCTCATATGGAGGAATGAGTGATTATAGACCTTAGTGGTTGTTCTTATATGACTTGTGTAAGTTGTGACTATGTCCATATATGACCCAGATTCTGTACTTACAAGCAGCAAAACACAGAAATCTATCACAATAAATATCTAAACACACTGTAAAATTGATGGTTCTGAACAAAGACAAGGCCTCTGTATCCTTTTCATTTAGAAACTGGGCTCTGTCTGCGTGAGGATCTGTGTTTTTGTGAGGGGTCTGCAGTCTGTTGAAAGCAGCTGGTGGTTAGGCTAATCTTGGCCCGTGGCCCAAACCGTGTTGGATAGCACTTATACACACATATGCATACATTCACACACATACACACTCTGCATTCCATCAGTGAACATCTCCACACACACACATACACAAATATTCTCCATCTCCAGACACACTCACCAGAGCTTCAGCCAGCACCTGGCCTGATGTGTGTGTGTTAGGTCTTGGCCATTTGCAAAGGCCTAAAAAGTTAACAGTGCACATGTCTCCTATATTATATCAGTCATGTCACGATTTTAGTTTCTTCCAGAAGTTAGAGCTTAAACAGAACTGATCTTGTCTGATCTCCTCCAGTGCAGTCTGCTCAAGCAGACGTGAAACATGAATACTGTATGTTCATATGCACATATTTTATAATTGACTTCTGAGTAATATGAAGTAAGTGATGCTTGGCACAAGTCACGCTGTGGTCTCTGACTCCCACTCTGTTCACAGTTCCTCCACCCCATCCCGGCATCTCTCTATCAGCAGGCCACTTACAGTTCATTTTCCATCCATCCGAGCGTATTTTTCTTCCCTTCCTCTTTGTGTGTCTTTCATCCCTCAACCATCCCTCACTCATTCTATTTCTATTACATTCCTCCCTTGTTCTGATCTATGCTCTATTCTTCCATTTTTTTCCTATTTCTTTCTGTCTTTAACTCTTATTACATTGCTAGTAGCAGAAGATGATGTTTGCAGGCTTGTGATCTTGACCCTAATATGCTAAATGTCTGCGCCTGCAGGGGTGTCTCACATCGCTCTTGCGCTTTTGGAGAGAAGGGAGAATCCAGATTTTAGCTAAAGTACATATCCAGCTTACGAACCCGTAATGTTCCATTTAAATCGGAGCGCACCGCACACCAGAGCGTCCCTGGAGATAAACATTCGGCCCCACTTTATGCATCACTTCCATGTGCAAACATTAGTTTGCTTTTAAGGTTATATGCAAAAGCTCCTTATTAAGCCTCTTATTAAGAATTAATGTAAAAATGCTTCTAATGGCTTGTCCTTCTCAGAGGAATTATTTTGTTTATGAAGGAGAGTGGGGTAAGATGTGCCGGGGGGTAAAATGAATCACCTTCTTAATTTAATAAGATGTATGTCCTACACGTTGCATTGTCAATGTGTCATCAGCATTTTTGGGTTAAGATTAGCCACGAGCAATTACATAAAACAATTGTCCCATAAAAGTAGCTGTGGGATAGATTATGCCAGATGTTGCAGTTGTGCAAACTGTACAAAAATAAACAATATTAAAAAGATACACCCTATATCTGACATAAATAATTCCAAAAAAGGAAATAAGTTTTGTGAGTGGGATTGTTTATTATTAAATATTAGCAAAGTACTTTTCTTATTATGTTCATAACGTTATTTAAAATGTAAACTATTCATGTGTTTCCCACTGTTTTAATGAACCCATTGTAGTGACCCACCTTACCCCTAGTGTCGAGCTGTATGCCAATATGTTTTAGATGCTTTTTCTATTTCAGTTGGCAGCAGACTTCTTAAAATATATTTAGATGATTCAGATCTACCTACCGTAACTTTGCACATCTTGCCACATTCTGCCTTATTTTCATATTCAAAAAAACGGCACAATATTCGTATATTTCATATTSGTTTAAAACGGCACAAATGCGTCAATACTCATGCAGTGACTCCTGCTTTTTGTTATTGTTCTTATATGTTCTGCCTGAAGTAGTTAAAATACACACAGGCTGTGGAACAATAACCAGTTTGGAAACAAACACTAATTGAGCATTTCAAACTTTTGTGAGGGATGTTTGGAGCCGTGCAGAGCGGTTTGACATAAAACCCTGTGATGTGCCGTAATACACTGGAGACCAAAACATTCTGATCTTTCTCACAGCGTTACTACAGAGAACTAATAAGTTGTGAAATGTTGACATCTCATTGTTAAGTTCTCTGTGAGACGTGGTAGACGCTATTTTTAATACCAGGGCAAAGCGCTATGTAGCAAGCTGATTTACAACGCTTCAGCCTACAGATTCCTTCAGAATACCACGAGCGTATCCTATTCCAGATCCCCCGCATATGTTCTCGCATTCTGCAGCGCACGCCCAGATCTCTGAAACCTTGTAAAAATCAATAACACGAAAAACATTGTCAAAAGAATCCAAAAGAATCCAGACAACTCATAAAAGGAGACATCTTACAGCATGATGAACAAACACAAACAGCTGTTCTGCTAGCATGTGCTCGTAAACATCACACGACGGGCCTGGAGAAGGGGGAGGTCGGGAGAGCATTAGCCTAGCGACTGCATCCATTCTTAGCTTTTGTTTTTAAAAAGTTATCAAGTCCCTGTTAAATACAAATCAGACATTCAATACTCCCTGTGTTTCCACTGTGCTCTCTCGCTCACACACACACGCACGCACGCACACACACACACACACACACACACAAAGTTGGCTAAGATCCAGGCAGTCTATTATGGGAAATGGGAAGAGGAAACGGAGATCAATGGGCTAATCAATGAGACAGTGTGACAGAGAAAGTAGATGCGTATGTGGGGAACATAAGACGGGAGATTTAGAGGTGAAACCAACAAGCTTGTTAAAAGTGGTGTAGCATTTAAAGGAGCAAGCTGTTTTAGGGTAATAACAATTAAAATAAATCTAAACAGAACACGTTTAATTAGACAGTCACATCTTCCTAGTGTCAGTGAGAAAGAGCCAGCAGTTGTGTTGCTTGTGTGTTGTGCCTAAATTACAAAATATGTATTATGCACCATTACATTTAAAAATTTAAAACACCTACATTAGACATATAACAACAAAGCAACTGATCATTTCAGAGAAACAAACTCACTGTAATGTGAAGTTAATAAACCAATACTGCAAATTTTGTGCCACTCACAACTCACCTATGCATGTTTTTTAAAAAAAGTTTTGTAAATGTATGTATAAATGTATGTATTGTAGTTAATCTTACAGTGGGCACAAGCATGCATGAGAAAAATGACTTGTGTTGACATCAGTACAGTTTTAGAAAGGTACTGTTTATTTGGACCTGTATGATAGATGCTAGTGTAGATTGAGGAGCGCAGCATCAATCAGGTAATCCCACCTTCGGTAGCTACATACCTATTGTTACTAGGAGAGACAATGACGCACAAGCTAAACATAGACCTCAGGTGTGCACACTGTCTGCCCTACCTGTCAGTGGTAACCATGGAAACACCCCGAGATAAATCACCTAACTTCCTGAGTTGAATAAGGTCACGGTTTAGCCACTTTTGAAAGGACATTAATGGGACAAACTCTGGTGTTGCATGTTCCCCTGTCAAACACGTATCTGATGACACAGCATGTGGAGTCCAGTGTGAGGAAACTGCACAGTTCTATAGGAAAAATACAGACCAGTCAAATCAGAGGTGTTCATGTATAAAATCGATCCTGTAAATGTGTTGCCTTAGAGTGTGTTAGACTTGTCTCTGCTGAGAATGACTTCATGTTTTTAATTAATAATTAAAATGAACACTACAGTCTTCAAGCACTTACTTGTATTTTCCATTAGCCGAAGTCTATCCCTTGTAGTAGCTTTAGTAGATGTTTTGATCTTAAAAAACTGGCTATAGCACAACTCAGTAACCTTATAGGGCTTATCATACAACCTGCTAAGTCTATGTGGCCCTGAACTTTACACAAAATGCACTGGAGTCTGTAATCGAATTGGTGTTTTCTGAGACATTAGATGGACAATCTAAAATGGTTTGTTTAATTTAGTATATCAGCTTGTTTTAGAAAAAAAGAAAATAAGTGGAAAATGAGTTTAATATCTTTACACAGTGCACAAATGTACCTTCTGTTGCACCTGCCAATGTTGTAAATTTAAACCATCTATAAATATTGCTTGCAATTAAAATGTTCTAAATTTTCTAAAATAATTATAGGAAAATAGAAATTTGAGCAACTATCATAATTATCTTTTTCAAATGTATGTTTAACAAACAGTAATGAGACATTCTCAGTTTTTGTGCCAAAACTTAATCAGTCACAATGTTACCCAATGTTTTTCTTCAGTAGATGAATTTCATCTGATTTAATGATGCACATCACTTACATCAGCACGTCAGATTATCATTCTAACAATTAGATTTAAATCATGTTCTATTAAATCATGTTCTATTATTTCCAATAATGTTCCATTTGGTGGTTGGCAAGTGTTTTTTTTTTGGACTCTGTGTGCACATAACACAATACTGATACCATACACTCATAATAAAATAACAATGATCCTAATTTCTAACTGCCTATTAGAATGCAGTGTTTATTATTCAGTCAAAATAAAACCAACAAGAATCTGGAGAAACTAAACAAAACAGGAAGCTGGAAATCACTGAAAATCACAAATCAGTGAACAAAAACTAAGCAAAACTGATTCCCACTGCATGTGTCCATCCATATGTTTGTCTTTCAATGTGTCACTTCACATATTTCATTTGGTTTTCAAATGTGTGTGTGTGTGTTCTTCGGTTTCAATGTGTCTGTGTGCCACATGTACAGCAAACTACCGTTTGTGGTGATGTGTGTCTTAAGGGTATGAGCATTTGTTGGCAGTATGACTTCACGCACAGACTGAATGCCAGTATGGACTTGTAGTCATTACCCTTCCTGGCCTGGCAATGATGTGGTAAGTGTAGCGTAGCCTATAGCCTTGAGTCCTTTACAGCCATGTCCAACCATCACAGCACCTGTGCTAAGCCAGCATGTCCGCTTGCTTTTAGCTCTGTAGCTGGAGTAGAACACTGAAGCGCTCATAATGATGAGCTTGCACTGCTTCAGTAACTCAGTGTATATTGCATTGGTCATAAAAATCGTACAGCGGCCTCGCCTTGGTGCTTTGATTTATGCCGTAGTACTATATGATTACTATATTCATATGCAATGGTGTGTACATGGTACTCCAAGGCACTTAAAAGAATAGCTTGGAATAATGATGGTCTACACTCTGAAAACAAAGAAAAAGACACATGGTATTATTATAATGTTTAAGTTTAAAACAACACACCATTTAAACTTTACTTTAAACCTAACTTTAAAAGGTTGTTACAAAAATGTGTTTCTGTGTAGCTCAACTGGTAAAGCATTGCGTTAGCAGCGCAAAGGTTGTGGGTTCGATTCCAGTAAACACAAGTACTGATAAAATGTATGTGTATGTATGTGAATTCATTGTAAGTCACTTTGGATAAAAGTGCCTGCCAAATGAATACATGTAAATATGTATTGTCAATTCCACTGTCAATTTGACTCAATTACTACACTTTAAAAATGTGTACAGTAAAAAAACAATCACATTTACACATTTAATTACGCTCTCTGCTCCAGCCATAAAATTACTGACTTGCCTTCATTTTGACCCTTTTCATAAAATACAGTGATATATGTGATTATTTGCAATTAACTTGATTAATTAATCAACATATCATGTAATTCATTTTTTTAATCGATTGACAGACATAATCTTAAATTGTCCTGTCTTAATAATGACAGCCAGTCAACGTATGGATCTATTTAAGTGATTAATTGGACACGTGTGTGTCTTTTGAACCCATTACTTCAGACTATTAGTTACGCCACCAGAGTCCTCAGCTTTTAATCTCAGAACTGCACCTTGCTAATACAGCCTACAGCTGTACAACCAATCACACACAGACACACACACATTTACTTATCTAACTAAATGGGTACATTGTCTAGAATCTTATTGTTTCTATACACAGCTATTTATAAATAATATTACCTAACACTCTAACCCAAACTCTAATAGAAAACTACATTTTTACCAATTAAACATTTGTGTTTTTACAAATGCAGATGCAAATGTCCCCAAAAGGAGGTTTTGCTCAGATTTGTCAGGTTTTGTTGATATTTTGGAATGGATTTGTCCCATATATCACATAACCAGTCTCTCTTCCACATATACACACACAGTCACAATAATGCTGCCAAACACTTAAAACAAACACTCTTTCTCAAGTGTCCATCTCCATCCACCAATCACCTCAGCTGCCTTTACATACACACACACACCCTGACCTGTAGAGATAAGCTATGTGGTAAATGTAAAATATTTCCTCTCTGAATGTTAAACAGAGAACAGTTTCCTGTGAACATCATTTCTTAGATGGATAAATTCCAGTGCCGCATGAGTAGACAGAGTTATCAGAACAAACGTCGACACAATTTTCTCTCGCATCTATAAAATAAAAAATGACCCCTTTCAAGGTTAACTTGCTCTGGTGTAATAAGTGTAACTGTGAACTCCATCTTACGGTAGAGCTCAGCTGGTGAGACACCAGAATGATTCAATAAAGTGTGTCAAATATGAAGCTTGGATTTGACTTGCTGATGTGTTTGACAGAATAATGTCTGGGGAACTGCATGTGGATGAAAACCTGGAGCAAAGGATTTAACAGATCACAACTCAAATAAGTAAACCTTGAAAAAAAGAGGTGCTGACTTGAGACAAGTTTTAAAAGTTTGACACAATGCATCTTGGGTTAATGTGAACCAGGAGAATCTGGTCCCAGATCAGCGACTCTGCTTTGGGAGACTTTATTAGGAAGCAAATAAACAAATAGGAAACTTCCTTCCATCAGCCAGAACTGGAGGAAAATGAACTGAAATGCTAAACACGGTGAACCGCAAAGCAAACAATAACACTTGGGCTTCGACGGGAATTCTAAAATTGGGTTAGTTTACATGCTATCAATGTAGTGCAATCGTGTCATAAACACAACCAGCTGCCAAATGTGCATTGTAGCCGGTGTGTTGACAGCATATACATATAATGCTTCCTCCAACCCAAATATTTACAGGCAAGTTTTCTATTTAGAACCAATTGATGAACTTCATTTGGACATCATGACGTCTACAACCTCCCCAGACACAAAACACACATACACACAAACACGCGTTCACACAAACACACTCTCACACAAACACACACACACACACAGAGTGACACAAGAGCACCAGATGGTTTCAAATGATGCTGCTTGTCCTTGATTTGGCCTCTGCAAGTGTTTACTGACTCTATAACTGTTCACAAATATTTAGAAAGGGTAGGCAGTTAAACCTCTCCTACAGAAAAACTGCATATTTATTACAAAATATGTTACAATTAGTTTGCATTAGATCTGCCTTGGGCTGACCTAAACCTTCCCATAAGCCATTTGTTTCGATAAACCCTGACAAACTGTAAAACAACAGATGTACAGGACCGATAACATAATGGAATCCCAAAGGTTAGTGCACGGCATTCTTATCTGATGCCATATGTAAAGGCATCATCGATTTAATGTATAGACCCGGATGTGTGGGGGGAGATCGGATCACTCAAACAACAGCAGGTGTAGAGCGTTTAGGGGGGCAAATAAGCCAGACCAGGAGCTTTCGTAATGCATAATACATGATCCTAAGTCTGCCAGTGTAGATTATCAAGAAGATAGAGAAATACAGACATATTGTGTAGACAGATCGAACCAGAGGGGCCAGCCTTGTGTCTCGGTCCGTTTCAGTAGGAATTGTGCTGGAAAAATGTTTTTATGTATTATAGCACAGTTTTCATGTAAAACCTGACCTTTAATGTTTATTTTGTTTTGTTGCAGCCTAGCAGATCTGAATTAGGCCAAAAAACACAAGATTTAACTCCAGTATGTTGTTGCCATTACAGAGCTCTATAGCAGACATTAACAAAAACTGTCTTTTTCAATAGTCAGTTTCTTTCTTTATAGGTTTTTGGCTTATGTTTATGGTTACAGGTTTATTGCTAACTTATATCTTATAGTGAGTTTTTGTTTTGTGGTATTTGAAGGTAATTATATCCTCACCATTGAGTACTGAGACTTCATACCACCACAATGCAAAAACAAAGAGTAAATTCAATAGGACTACAATGCAATCGAACAAGAATGTTTCAGGCCTTAGTCTCTTAATCTGTGTATGAGAGCCTGTAGGGATCGAGTATGTATTCTGTCACTTTGTCTTATGTATCACAAAAGCTTAAAACAGACAGACACTCCCAAGCAGGTCTACAATAGACAGTTTTGCTCATGTCACTCACACTCAATTTTTTTTGTTTGAGCCAAACACTTAAGATGTAAATGACATGTGACTAATTACCCTGGAGTCAAAGTAAAATGTCATCCTGACAATCTTGTATGGACTGGAAGTCCCAAACCGCTTTACTAGAATCTATCATAAGTGAAATGAAAGACAGCAGACAAGGAGCAATATTTCATGTTTTTAAAAGCCTTCCAAAAAACCACCCGTAAAACATCTACTAAAATAAAATACAATATTGTGATTTATGTTACATGCAGAAATGTACTGAGTCTCGAAATGTATTGTAAGTATACACAGCTATTTTCAAATGGTTGTGAAAGAAAGATGCTTTTTCATGCATAATGGTGCATTTATGTCATCTACCAGCGGGGGGGAACTGCCAAAATAACCAGCCAATCACAGAGCCACTGGACATGCCTGCCCTTCAGACCGCAGAACTGTCACACAGTCTTGCATGACTCAGTTAATCATTTTGCCTCAGTAAAAATTAAGGAAAATTTTGGGCTGCTAGAACTTGTTCCTCAGCCTGCGGTTTTAAACTTGAAACCTCACTGAGTAAACCTTGATTTAACAATTCCACCTGGCTCCTGTGCGCATAATGATGTTTAAGGAACGCAGCCCACAGGGATTAATATTACGGTTTTCCAGCCATTACAGCACGTCTAAAACAGATCAAACACACAACCCGGCAAACGCATGCGGCACGAGAGATCAAATGTGTGTGAGCTCTTGTGAATTGTTCTGTACGGCCCTTTGATATTAGTTTAAACTCAAAACAGTCAGCAAACTCTCTGATCACAAAGCCTTTATTATTACTCAATAGGGAAAAACTCACATACAAAGTTACCTATAATATTAGCTTACATACTGTCTTTCCGAAACGTCTGAGTTACTCCGACATGACATTAATGATTCTCAGCTGATGTCCAGGCCTGTGCTGATCTATTGTTCTGTCTCAAATGAAGACAATGTCTTTGGCTGTCTGGGTTTCATTTCTAATAGAAAACTATTGATTTAGCAATAAGAGGCATTCTGCTGTCATACAGGTGGTCTATATATGACAGCATGATTTACGATGATGCATTAAAACTGTATCAATATTTTACTGCTTTGGATCTTGATTTAGAAGCTCAGTTTGAGTATTTGTGTCTTATGAGCAGAAGTAAGGAAGAGAGAAAATAGCCAAAAAGGATGTAATTGTTATGCTAGCTGTGTGATTAAGGAGAAAAATAACGTCTTATGCATCTCTTTGTTTAGGCCTGTTAGGTGGTATTTAATAAATAGCTTTGTCTCATAAATAATCTTCACACATTTATTCTCACATACTGCAAATGGAACAGATATATAGATTTATATAGTTCATATATTTTTACACACAAACACATTCAGATATATTGGGTATGGGTTTTTGAATATCATTATTTTCATGTTATATTCTTTCAGTTGACTTTCACACACACACACTGGCCCCTGAGGGTCACAGTAAAACTAGGGGACAGATGAGACAAGTGTCAACTACTGCCAGTGGCAAGTACTTAATATAGCAACCTGACTTCAAGATTATTAGAGCAGATCTTAAACAAATACATGCTCTGATCTTTCACTAAAGCAGAGATTTAACAGTCTTTCACATTCATTGAAACGTAGTACCCAGGTGTCAGAAATCATAATCAGAGTATGTAATTTCTGAACATTAGCTTAGATATTATGTATTAATATGTATAACTAGGCCTATATTAATAACTAAAAGCTATGCCTGATTATAATTTAAATGAGAATTTTACCTCATAAATAAGGTATTTTTTACTTGTTGTTCTTAATTAAATTTCAGCATTTCTGTCAGTGTTGGTGGCATTCTGGCCCTCAGTCCACATTTATTTCAGACCCAGCATTACACACACACAGAAAAATACTGTTATGCAGTAAACCAGATCAAAATGTACAGTTATCATGCAAACATGCTGTAATAATTGTAATAAAAATCACGCTTCCACTGTGATGTCACAAAGACCATCAATCTCACAAAACGCTTCAAAGTGATAGAAAAACAGATCAAGGTCATAGTGAGCAAAAATGATGTGAGTGTTTAAATAGGCAATTTCCTTCAATCACTGTGTCATTTATTGAATGAGCTGCAATCACTGTGTCTGTCCGCTCATTTTTCTATTGAGTTACAGTGCTGTGGTCTGATGCTGTGTGGCAGCAATAATTGGACAAACAAATGTGTGATCATGCTTTCTTTTCAGTCATCTTCCTTCTTTCCATCACAGGATAGATAAACAAGTAATAGCGTTCACAAGCTCACTCTTCCTGTGTTCGGAGGTGACATGATCGATAAGACAGCCTTTATCATCATAGCTTTCTGCTAAATTAAACTTACACACACACACACACACACCGTCACCCTTAAATGTAACCCTCATACAATTTTACATCTTCATTTTGACATTATTTAGTATGTTTATTAAGCTCATGGGGGTTGTTGGCTGGCCTTTGCAAAGTAGGTGATTTCAGGTTTCGCTGTCCTTGAGTAAGCAAAACATGACCAGAGATACACACACCAGCCACTGACTTCTGATGACATCATATTAAACTATTTATTTTCTATACTCTTATCGCCACCATTAAAAAGTTAAATTAAGAGAAATGCTACAATACAGAAGATTAAATTGTTTGCAAAGCACAACAGGTGACATAAACAGCAACACAAGCAGATAAAGAGACAAACAATGAGTTTCTAACCTTTCTATGTTCTCATTTAAGTCCTAAAGCATTTTCATAATCCTAAAGCTATTCAGTGCCGTTCATACATGGCTTGTCCTGCAGAGTTTAGTTCTTGTCAAGCATAACATAAACCTTAGGGTGGAACTGTGAAATACAGGCAAAAAGCCACATCAACCACATCCACAGTCATATGATTGCCATGAACTTGAAAATGGTTGCTTGTTGATATTCTAATGTAGTGCTAGAATTCATGGGGCCCAGGACAAACTTTTAAGGTTGGATATACGGCCTCATACAGACATGCTTAGTGGCCACCCCTTGTCCCAAGGCCAGGGACAATATTACCAGTTCAACCCCCAATAACAGCCCTGGTGTTTAATTAATAGAAACAATATAATAATCAAATATACATTCACTTATCTGGCAAACACTTTAAAGCAAGTTACAGTGAATTCAATGAATACTTTTTTTATCAGTACTTGCATTCCCTGGGATCGAACCCACAACCTTTGCGCTGCTAACGCAATGCTCTACCAGTTGAGCCTATGAATCAGTTTATGAATAAAAATTTATTAATTTATATCATAAGGAAAAATCCAAATTTAGACCATACCATACAAGTCATACCATGTAAAACTGCCACAAACATACTATCAATATTAGAACAAAAAAAAAAAAGCATTTTACATACGCAGTTCTTTCATTAAGCTGTTTTTACTTATGGGGACAACTGGCAGCCCCTGCAATGTAGGAGATGTCAGGCTTAACTATATTTGTGGGGACAGTTGGATACGCACACATACCAGGTGGTAGTGTGTGGGATTATGGATAATGTCAGCTCCACTTTTTTAATATTAATAAGCAAGAAGGAGAGGAAATGTCCTGGTGTGTCACAGACACCTCAGAACTGTCTGATAACCTGCCAACACCATAGCAAAAAAGCCCTCACACGCCTCACTCGCCCCTGCTGTTTCTATTCTCTCCCTCTCTCACCTACAGCAACATCCCTCTGTCTGCCATTTTTTAACTTTAACTTAAAACACCTTGAATAAAATTTTTATTTGCAAGAGTTTCAACACAGACAGGGTTCCAGTAGCTCAACTACCACAGAATGACAACAGCATCACCAAGGTCATGGGTTAGAATGGGCTAGTAACCACAGTAGTTGCTGGTTTGATTTGAATGCCACAGGTAACAGAAGAAGCCCTTGAGCAAGGCACCTAACCCACGATTGCTTTCCGGGTACCACAGTTCTGCCCACTGCTCTGTGTGTGTGTGTGTGTGTTCACTCCTCACCAGTGATGGGTTAAATACTGAGGTCACATTTTGTGGTCACCATACCTGACAAATACATTATCTCACTTTACTTGAATCCCAATGAAAGCATGTTAACAAGATGTACAGTTTGAGAATAAGCTGTAAGTGTATGTATAATATAAAATGTACGTTGCTAGGGATAGAAAGTCTCTGCCAAATGTATAATTAAAAAGTGAGTGTTCAGCTCGCCCTTATTGATGTTTAATACAGAACTTAATCTTTTGAAAACGTGATACATTGCTAATGAGTCATGAGTAAGAATAATGAATTCTTCACTTCTGCTTATTTAATCAAGAGCAGGCAGGTACACCACTGTCTCTTATTATTAATGACATTATTATGGAAGAATGTATTTTTTGCCAATTCCAACCAAATTACACACAGAAAAGATATATAAAAGGGTCATTAGTCTGTTGAAACGTATGGGGACAGGTTCCCACAATGTTTCAATGGCTCTGGTGTAATGGGTATTAGCTTTAAGACATACAGGTGAGAGAGGTTTCTCATTTTCCTGCTCTCCCTACAGTTCACTGAATTTATAAATGAAAGTGCTACGAATGTGAATTAAAGAAAAGGTCCAAAACCGGATTGTGATTCTCACTATGCCCATAAATTGGCTTAATAATTTGTTGCTTTAACACTAGCTCAGAAGAAAAGTGCGAAATGTATCAGAATGATAGTATAAAAATTGCTTATGTCCATGTTGTGTCCATGAGTGATATTCGCTGTGTGTGTATAATAAATGATATAATTTTGTAAGCAGGTTTGTGTGAAGGTTGGATTTACAGATATGTAATAGTAAATTAGGGCTGGGCGATATGACCAAAAAAATTATCGATATAATAGTTCATATTGATCGGTATCGATAATTATTGACATTTTTAACTTTATTTTATTTTTTTAAAAGACAAGTATAAAAGTTTACATTTAACCAGTTTTCTTATTTATCCACATTATTAAGGCAAATTATATTAGTTTTAGCAGCTTTTTTGTCTTAAAACAGTAAGTGTTAAAAATACAATAGCGCACATGTATTAAGTGACGTGGCTCTCACTATATCCGCCCGCTGTCAGTGGTGATGCAGACTTGGTTGTTTTCATTCAGACCCATGACACCAGGGCATCAGTCCAGAGCATCAGACCAGGGCATCAGTCAAGTTTGCGCAATAAATTACCCTGTGTGTCTTCGGTAAAATATGCCGTTTCCAAGCATTTACTCTTCAGATTTCAATCGCTGTCTATGAAATGCGCACTTAAGCTAATAT
>JBAJNP010004019.1:0-35739 GCA_036877545.1 Yasuhikotakia modesta
ACAGTTCTGTGCAAATTAGATCTATGTTCACATAATATAGATAATATAACATAAAATGTATATTAAAAATAAAACACATTATTTTTATTCCAAACATTTATCTGTAGCAATCAAGTGAGATTTATGTCTGAAAAAAATGACAGGCTGGCCTCCCAGAGATCTGATATCACTTTCAGTGAGTCAGTCTGGGATTACATGAAGAGACAGGAAAATCGGAGACAGCCTAAATCCGTAAGAACTGTTACAACAGTTAAGCTCCCTTAAAAACTGTGTACCAAGTGTACAAAGGACACAACCTGTTTTGAAGGCAAAGGGTGGTCACACAAAATAATGATGTAATATATTTATTAATTGTCAAATAAAACGCATTGATGGCTTTATTTTAATGTTTCTTTATGCTTGAAATGTTTCACAGCACTGTAGTTTACAGGTAGTTTGTTCCAAGAATATCAGTCCAGAATATTATAGCTAGTTGTGAGGTATATCCATCTGACAGGGAACGTTTGCAGGACGTTTGCAGTTTGCAGTTGCATTTACGCTAGTAGAACCATTTTTTACAGTTTTCTTTCATATCAGAAACATTTCTAAGTTGTAAGTTGAACATTTTTAAATGGTACACAATTAAATTTATTTTAAAAACTCACAACCAAGCAAAAAACTTTAAAAATATAACTTTTTTCTATTCATACATTTGTAAGTATAAATGTTTTTGTAACTGAATGGAAATGTTAAGGAAATGTTCTAAGCTGGGGATAAAGTAGCCGGTTTGGAGTTCAGAACGGATGTTCAGGAGGAGCTTGTACATCAGATCTTGCTAATCACACCACTAAGGATATAAACACAGCTGCGTTCTTCGCTCCTGTAGCAGGTCTTCTGGCTTCCCTCCACCACCTCAGCTCCACCTTCTTTTATAATTAAACAGAGACTCAAACCAACAAACCAAACCTGTTTACGGTCAGGGATTATATGAACATTTCAACTCATGAAATTGATGTTTACAACATCCCGGTCTTTAAAACCGTAGCCTAGCGTCAGGTGTCTTTATGATAGTTTATGATGGTCATTATGTCTCTGAGTTGGTATTTATTAAAGCGAAGAGTGATTTAACGCTTGCATTTATGGGTCTGAATATTTTATGGGCTGAAACGACAGCAAGGAGACAAAAAACAATAGCAGTAAAAATGAGACAGAGCTGTTGATAATTATCTCTCAGAAAAGGGTCTGTTCTCACAGTGGACATCAGGAGATGAACTTAGATTATGAAGGTTTCCTCAGAGATGAGCGATTTTGTCCGAAAGAAACTGAAAGAGTGTAGTGTGCTGGGCTTAATAACGCCCCTTTGTGTCGCACGCATGCACACACTGAGGTTATTGTCACGGTAACCACAGCACGCCATGAGACATTCGGTTCAGATTTATGTCTGACAGAGAGGTGTGTGTGCTGTCTGGGACCACTGAGTGGAGGTGTGTGTGAATTTATTGTTTTGTGTTTAGGAGGCGTGTAAATCCTGTAATTTTGACATGTGACTTGTATTGTCTGGTTTCTTCCTTGTCATCACAATGAAAAGTTCTGACAGAAAATAGTGAAAATGATAAACGCACATTTTGGGCTGTGAAACGATATATCTGGCGCTGATTAAAAACGTTGTCTTGCGTAGCGTGAGCTCATTTGCGTGTGAAAATAACTCGGTCGGCACGGGACACACTTATACAGTTCATTTCGCACACACACGTATCGCAAGACACCATCTTCTTTTTCATTATGTGTTTTTGACTGCGCCTGTAACAGAACAGCTTTGTTTGGCTGCTGGTCACTCTTAAATGGACAATAGGAGTGTGTGTTTGTGTGCGTGTGTGGGTGTAGATTTTCGTCATAAGATGGTATTCATTAAAATTCACTGTCTCACGATACATATAGCTAGCGCACGAATGTGAGATTCTTACGTGCAGCATGTACACATAATGACGAGACCCAAGCATCCTGTTTACTTCGTAAAGCACAATGGAGACTTTTATGTGAAAGTCGGAGATGATGAGGAGGAAAGACATAAATATCACCTCCGCATACATACGCACAAGCGCATTCACTGCTTGCTAACATCAGGACACCCTCATTAACCGAGCATTGTTCCGACTGAAATGAAGGAGGGAGAAAAAACACATCTGTCAGTCATGCACCTAATCATTATCTTTTATTCAGTCAAAGCCCAATCACATATAGATTAGTTTGCCCTCAACTCAAGAGCTTAATCCTTCCCAAACGCAAAGTGCGGCTGGTTAAACAGCTTCGCTTCAGCGTGTGCTCCTCGGTTCCTCTAGGAATTAAGTGCTCACACGTGTTTGACTTTGTCACAGCTGCGCCGCATAGACTGAAGTCAGATGTCTGGCTTCATTAAACGAATTATCATGAAGAAAATTCACTCAAAAGCTGGTACCCGCTGCCCCAACAAACTGCAACACATGCCAACGTTTCAAAGAACCTCAAGTAGGCTGTTAGATGTGGAATGTTGGGAAACACGCGTGCTGTGCTGTGCTGAAATGACCTACAACAAACAGCAAAAGAGTAAAAGCACTCGTCTAGCCAAAACCAGAAACAAATGGAAGTTGGTGTTTGTTGGACGTCAGTGTTAACCAGCCTTTAAAAGCCTGCACGTTGCATACTTGTTTTTTGTTTACATAGGTTTGAGGATTAAGTTTTCAGAATGAGGATGACTTAAACCAGAATTACTGAATCAGAGTGATTTAAACCCTGCAGAGATAATACTGGTGGCCAGCACATGAACAAAACAGCATTGTAGAACAACACAATACCGCAAACCGTGGTAAAACAAGTAGGCTATAAATCTCATTATTCCAAGAATTCCAAGACTGCATAATGGATGAATACAATTGTTGTTGGCATTGGCAATTAGTTTTTCATACAGGATGCAAAAATAATGGATGTAAATAATATTAAAACATGTAAGACACTGCATATACAAGAACTGCATTTATATTTTTTTGAAGAAAATAACAGTATTGAAAAGAAAGTTTTGTAAAAAGTTGTAGAAAAGTTGTAAATATAGATAAATGAAGAAATTGAGAATGTGGTATACATAAACAACCACAAACAAGTATGCAAATATAGTATATGCAAATAAGGACCAATCACAAACCACTATGCAAATATTCCAATGACATCATTACTATTACAGTTTGTGTTCTGATCAGCCAATAGGAACCTTTAAAATTGAGTTTATATAGCTGATATAAAAAATGTACAATTCTATGTAAAACACATCTGCTTGTTATTTGCCTTTACTGTTCTCCAGTAAAACTGTGAAATAACAATTGGAAGTGTGGGAATTATGTAGCGACTAAAAACATAACAGCTTAAATTTTTGTTTCTTTAAAGTAACCCCCAAAGCTTAGATTACGGCTCCACTCACTGGGCATTTTTTCAACTAACTTCACGAAGAGCCGCCTGGGAAGACTTACAACAGAACTGAGGAAGGTTTCATGTATGCTGGGCACTTGTTGGGTATTAAAAAACAAAAAAATCACATTATATATTTACACAAAACTAACATGAACAATCCTTTAGATCAAATGGTTTCTTATCTGCAGAGTTTGACTGCTAATATATTCTAAATCAATTATGTATCGCAACAGTAACTGTTCCTATAGCTCAGTTTGTATAGAAGTGGGTTAGCAGTGAAGGTCACAGGTTCAAGTCTCAGGGAACACACGTACTGATAACATATAGAGCTTGAAAGCATAAAAGCGTTTGCCAAATGCATAAATGGAAATAAAATATAAACAAAGAAAAGACACAGGCTACAGCAACAGTGTCTGATCTCTGATGTCACTGCAGTATTGCTGTGTTTGACAGTGCTTGATTTTGGCCACTAAGGGGCACTGGTGCGTGTCTCCATCTGTGACTGTTCTGCAGTCAGTTGATGACCCCTCTGCTACGGTTAATGTGCTCTAATCCACGTATATCTGTATATCCCTGCGTGTTTGCGTGTGTGTTTTTGCGCAGCCGCTTCGTACCCCTGTTTGCTCTCTGCTCTTCTCACGACACACTCTTCCCCTCTGTCTCTCGTCCTCCCTCTCTCTCTCTCTCTGCAGTGCCTCTTTCACTGCATGATGATTATTATTCCTCACACAGACTCAGTGCTGATACTCAGATACTGCTGAGCAGCTCTGTAAATCACCTGAAGCAGAGAGACACAGAGAGAGAGGAGGAGAGAGAGGGAGAGAGAGGGACTAGAGATATATAGAGAGAGATGAAGGTTGGATGAATGAACGAAAAAGGTTGAAACAGCAGAAGGAATTGCGCAAAAGAAAGAGGGGATGAGAGTTACGGATAAAAAGATGAAAAAATTAAAAAGGGACGCAGAGAGAGAGAGAGAGAGAAAGAGAGAGAGAGAGAGAGAATGAGTGTAAAATACTGCAGTCAGAGTGAGCTGTGTTGGAGGATGGTAATCTGTATCAGTCACGCTGTTGCAGAACACATACGCATCTCTCTCTCTTTCTTTCTCACTCTCTCTCCATGACCTTTTTCCCATCGCGGAAACACCAGCACCACGCGTTCTCTTATCCTTGTCATGTCATTGGGCAGGAGACGTACAGGAAATTGTATATTGTAAATGATGTATGTTTTCATGCGCAAGCAAACGCGTTCAGGTTTGCCTGTCTATCGCTGTCCCACGCAAACTCACGCTTGTCAGTCTGCCACCTGCTTATATTAATAACTGTCAATGTTTGCTGCAGTTACACACACAGGTGAAATTGTTTTCCACAGGACGAGAGTAAGAGAGAATACTAAATCGAAGCAAACAGCAAACTGTGTGTGTGTATGTGTGTGTGTTGCTGCATTGTAACCAAGCACTGCTGTCCCATAGGAAAACTTAATGGTTCAGAGGTTGCACTTTTGTAGCTCAGGAAACAAAAATAATAAATTATTCTCTCATCCTCATTTCATTGCAAATCTGTATGACGTTATTCGTAATGTGAGGCACAAAAGAAGGTGTCAGGCAATGTTTAGGCGGATATTTTCAATACAATGAAAGTAATTGGGGGCGGATGCTGGCAAACTTCAGAAATGTCAGAAAAGATTCATAAAAGAATCATTAAAATGGTCCATATGACTCATGCGCCAAAGTCTCCTGAAGTCATATGGAAGTCAAAACTTTGTGTGAGGAACATGTCAAATTTTTAATTATTCACCAAAACTCGTCCCCTTCCGCAGCAGCGCTCGAGTCTCGGGCACGTTCGTGAATATTCAAAAGCGGTGCACCAAGATGGTTTTAAATCAATAATTTCAAATACCACTTGATTTCCTGTGTCTTGAACATGGGATGGAAAGTTTGAGTATGATAAAATGCAATTTTTGAGGGAATAAACTTGTTAATGGAGAGTTTTGTTTAATTGTCTTCAATTGTCTGAGTGAGAAAGAGAAATATTTCCTTGGGAGAAATATTTATGCAAATGAGAGACTTTTTGACTGGTTTTTGGTCATGGAAAAGTAAGTAGTTAAGTTCAAAGTACTTAGCTTCAGCTTCAGTATCTTGGCAAACTGAGCACAGTTTGAGACATGGAGATGTTGAGATATCTTCAGAGGAAATTTGCCCTCCAATTAATCTCATTGCTGTCTATGAGCAACATTTGAGATATTAAAGAGATTTCATTTGTGACTTTTCTTTCCTCGGGGAAACCAAACTAGATGAGAATTTAATCGAATAGTTTTATAAAATGCTGCAGACCCTTTTGAATTATTTTACAGAACAAGGACTCATAGTGAACAGGGCAGTTTGTGCACACTGTCCGCCAACAGAACTGATTCTCAGTTAATGTTGAAGGCTTGAGGGCCCGTCCATGCCGTTGTCACTAATTGAATGTACTTAGTTGGAACACACTATAGATCCATATCCAAATCAGCTGGTTTGAATTATTCATTGTATGCGGCATTGGCCTTTCAATATGCAGAGTCATGGAACGCAGAGGAAAGGCTAAGCACTAATTAATCAGGCCTCGCTAATTTCCTTTGAGCTGTCAGGTAAGAGTGTTTCTCTCTAATTATGGTGATGACTGCGGAAAGCAGACACACACACACACACACACGGCCTAAAACCTCACAAACAAGATTGTTAGATCTACGCAAGCATTGTGATTGGAAACACACAAAGGTAGGCAGGCAGTGACGCACACCTGCTTTAACAAACAGTCACATCGGTAAACACACACACACGCACGCAGTTGGATGCCACGCTGGAAAGCGAAGGTAAATGGTCTGTGTCAGATTAAAGGGTTGGTTTTTAATGTTTGTTGTCAAAGTCCATTAATATTCTATCAGTTCTGTTTCAGCTACTGGTGCACTGACTGGACACCAGCCAAAGACCAGCCACACACACACACACACACACATCCAAAAGCTCAACCTTTGTGACTTCAGTCAGAGTCTGCTTTTCACACACGCATTCACACAGCCAATCTCTGTGTCTTTAGCCAAACTCTCCCTCACAAACACATAAACAACCACAAAGCCAGAAGCTTAACCTCTGAGACTGGTTCGATTTCTGTCTCTCTCTCTCAGACACAGCGCCTGTCATTCTCTGATAATACGGAGTAGATGTTGGATTTGTGATAAACTTTTTTGTTTTATAGAATGTGGCATTTCTTGTCACGGATGGACAAGCGGCGCTATTCCAACATGCCAGAACCAACCGATGTTGACATGCTAGACAGTTGCAACAATTTAAACAAATGTATATTGTAAGAGGCCAGATAAACATTTTATTATATTTATAAACATTATTTATAAACATTTTATAATGTTGCTTTTTTAGGACTCAGGACATACTATGTTCTTAGTTATGCTTATTTAAAAAATGTATTTGAAAAAAGCTAATTGTATTTTTCATAAAAAAACAAAAACATGGACACAAATGAGAGCATCGATGACATACAGTTGGGCTGTAAAGAAATGGCAGATAAATTAGCTCAGATTATTTAGTCCTAACAAATGTGATGAGAAATATTTGATTTCATTTTAAGTCTCTTACGAGTTCATTTTGATCACAGGTTGGACAAATGTGACCCCAGTTCTCATATTAAACTCTTAAGGAGATTGTGAGATTGTTGAAGTATTTATCTCAGGAAAGAGATGGAAAGCTTTCTGTTTGCTTTCCATTTGAGACATTGAGAAATTAATGAGATTCGTGTGTGATTTGTCTTTTCCTACAAAAGGCCTTAATTGAAATCACTTTTCAATATTAAATATTGACAGTGGAAATCACATTTTAATCGAGTTTAACGTGGGGACAGTGACACATCAGGATAACATCTTGGTATTTGTGAAGTAAACTGCAACAAACTTTTAAACCTTATTTTTATTTAACAGAATTTAAGGATATCCTGCTCACAGACATATGCTTTAGATTTAATTACAACACTAAAGTTTAATTACACTGTTTCCCTGTCAAAAAAAGCGATATACTCAGCTAAAGCTCATTCTGTGGGGCTCATTTAAAGGAGTTGCTGCCGCAGTTCTTTGCGATTTAGCATGAAACCCCGGAAAAAAGAAAAGAGGTGAAACTCAATTCAGTTGGTAATTTGTTGAAATCCTTCAGGCACTTGTGTGTTCTGCAAAATTGCAGGGAGAAAATTATACTCTAGAATGTTCTAGAAAGTTCTCCATGAGCTTCAGCTACACATTGGAGAGCGGATGTATGCTAACGTAACGCTCGCTAGTCCTTATTGTTCTAAAATATGAACTTAATTATTCTTCATCAGACAAATCAAATGAAGCTCTTAGTGTAAATGTGGGCTCGGGTAATCAGTCGACTGTGGGAAACATAAGCCAGCATTGCTTGGCAATTCAACATAAAATCCCCCGTAATCTGATTGGTTCCACTGTGTCGATAAGACAATGCAGCAAACAGGCTTATATTCCCACCCATGTTACTGTGGCTGTAGACCCACCCTCATACGATCACATGAGTCAAGCGAACACAGTTCTCATATAAAGCAGGAGTTCTCAACTGGTTCCTGACTTCACATAATTTAGGACTGATGTTTTGGGTGTTTTTTAATAAAAATTAAAAATAATTTGGATGTTTATAATATCTAACATAAAAACATAACATACAATTCTACTAATCTTACTGAAAAATGTTTCTGTGAGAACGCTCTTCATGAACCTGGCTAATACATTTTGTATTAGCCAGGTTCATGTCTCTGTTAGCATGTGCCTAATTAGGTTTTAGCTTTTACCAAGTATTTGCTTTTTATCCTGTAGTGTTTGAATGGACGCGCAGTCTTTGACGTCAACAGAAAATTGATGAGAATTGCTTTCTTCTTCCTTGTAGCAGTTGATAAGGCTGTTTATATTGCTGTCCTAATTACGAGTGATTAAAGATGTTTCTCTTTTGGCTGCTCATAATGTTCAGGAGAGCAAATGTGGGCACAGGCTGTACGAGGTAGACCTGAGACCTCCGTCTTAATTTAAAGGCCGGTATTCCGAGAACAGAGGGCTGGAGTTAGTAAACGATGGTGGGGAATTATGGGTCAATAAAGCTGCGTACCATTGAGACTCGCAGTAAGGGTCAAGGGCACGCCATTGATTGGCTCAACATAAAGCTGAGTAGTGTGTGTGTGTGTTTTTATGTGTCTCCAGAGACAGAGGGCACAATGCAGTGAGGTAAAAAGAGAATATTAAAGATTTAAGGAGCTCCTGGGAATTACTGTACTTTGCCTTGTGTAAATAGTGCAATCCGGTTATTACACACTAAAGCTCCAGATGCAATGAAGAATAATTTAAAGTGATACAGCAAATAAGAAATTAATTTCTTTCTGTTTTTTCCTCCCTCACTTTTTTCCTTCCTTCCTTTCCGTAACCCACCCTCCTTTCTTCCTTCTGTCTTTCTAAATCTGACCCGCTGTGGTGGTTTTGTCCTAAAACACGTCAGCAAAACATCTCAAGTTTCAGAAGCCTGTCAGACATCAGCTCACAGACCAAACAGATGATTTGTTCTATTAATGTTCATTTGTCACTTGCTAGATTTGACACCTGACTCCCATAAAGACTGATTCATAACTCTCTCTTCTCTGTTACAATCTCACTTCCCCCCAGTGAAAAATGAAACCACCAGTTAATTACTCTGTTCATTTAGCCCCCATCCCTCTTTCTCTCTGTCTCTGTCTCTCTTTCTCTCAGTTCACATTGTCTAGATTAAGACAGACATTGGAGCGTATAAATGTGCTTCTCGTAAGGCAGTCCTCCTAACAGCTGTCAGTCATCGCTCCAGTAGTCACTGAAGAGATGATGTGGGACTTTTGTGGTTGGCTGGTCTTTACCAGAGTTCAGACGGCCTGAACAGAACCATGATTTTGTATAAAACTTTAAATGTGCTGATTTGTTGGAGTTAGATTTAGTTGGGGAAATAGAAGCAGAACCCAAGACCGTACATGCCCTAAAACACATACCGAAAATAATTGTGTGGTGACATAGGCTGTATATAATATATATACAAGCTCCATAACTGGGGGACTGTAAGGGCCCCTGTTAGACAGGAGGCTCAGCAGAATGTTTTACATATACAGTATAAAATATGTTCTATATACATACACCCAAACATTTTATATGTATATTATATTTATATGTATATATATATTATATTTGTATACACACACACACACACACACACACATATATATGTATATTTTTTATAGACTATTATTATTGTTTATATGTTTTATATTATTATTATTAGTATTTATTATTTATTTTATATATGAAATTGTGTGGAGATATATATATATATATATATGTATTTTCTGTTTTTTTATTTCTAGTGACATAATGTATTTATTTGTCTGTTGTTTTTAATCCACACAGTATCAATAAGAGATAAATGTGAAATCATGTTAGAATCTGTTTAGTCATTGGGCTTATACAGATAATCCTCATTGATGTAACACGCACGGCCCCCATACCGTTATCTGCTAATCGTGTTTCTCCTCGTCTCCTCACAGCCTCTCAGAAGGGTGACGTTCTCTGTGGTGAGTCAAGCTCCTGATCAAGGCTGCTATGATAGTGGGGTGGAGGACTCTGAGACCCCCAGCAGCAAGAGCTCCTCGGGTCCCAGACTGGGATCTTTACCTCTGCCTGAGGATGGATATGAAAGGACGACACCAGAAGGAAGCGTGGGCGAGGAGGAGCATGTGGAGAACGGTAAAAGTTCATTTGTTGCGACAGGTAGATAGATAGCAGCGCTGGGGAGCAGTGATGCAATTTAACTACATTTTTCAATAGTGGGCTGCCTTCAAATAACTTCACAGAACGATTCGCAGATCCTCTTGAGTTATTGCAACCATTTTACATCCTGTTCGTGGCAAAAAATATTTAGTTAAATACTGCTGTATAGATAGTAGTTAGGTTTAGTGTAAATGCATGAGTTCAAGTCACCGTAGATGTGATGCTGGTGGATGGATGGATGTTAGTTCTAACATTTGAACTAATTTTTATTTTCTCAGACCCCAGGCAGCTCCCTGACGTGGCTCTGACTGGAAAGTGCACACAAGAGTGCAACGACTTTGGTCACTCCGACACCTGCTGGATGCCTGTGCAGCCATCACCACGGAGACGCATCGAACCCCCCCAACTCTCCACCTTCGCCTCACCTGGTGACAACAACAACAACACGGAGGACGACAGCGACCGCGAAGAAGACGGAGAAGGAGGCACTGACAAAAGCAGTGGGGGAAGTGAGGAGGTCCGTGATTCGCTCGCGAATGGAGATCCCCTCGGAACGCTTAGCCGCCGGGACCGCAACAGAAACATGGGCGACCACAACCGGAACCTCCTGAATCGTAAAATGACCTCCGCGTCCTACGACACGTTCAGCAGCGCCGGTTTTGGCCGTCGTCAAGAAGAAGAAGACTCACACCCCCCGGAGGTCATACCACTCACGAGGACAGGGGGCGACTACAAGACCGCCTCGTGCCTCACTCTGTCTCGCAGGGAAGTGTACCTGTGAGCCTCGGCTAGCCTCGGGTGGGCACCGGTATGGACCCCCTGAGCGACTTCTTCATTGTGTGGGAGTTGGAGGATCTTTGAGAGACTAGCCCATACCTGTTCAGAACAGGTGTTTTCTCCTTGCCAAAAATTCATCTTACGTTCATTTCCCTGGATGCAAAATATAAGAATCAAAGTTGAGGAGAAAAAGCAAATCATCTTTTATTCTTTCATAAGCTTTGATGGACTTGATGGCGTTGTAAATGGCGGACGCTTGCATGTTAGGCCTCCTATAAGGGGGCACCATGGGGACTGATAGCTAGTGCTCTGTGAGTTTAACTCAACTACTTAGTTCACATAAAACATAATCCGGTCATAGACCAGAATCTAGACTAGTAGTCTATCTGTAGGGGTGAGGATGTGATGTCATGAAGGGACTCAAATTTCGTCTGATTGTGGAACATTATGGACATACAACTTTACCATGTAGCATCAGAACAAAGGAAATCCTAACAATTCATACGGTGATGCCTAAATATTTTAATCTAACTGGTTTCCTGTTGCCGTGCCAGTACAGTAATTTAATTACAGTCTCAGTTACAGTAACAAAGAGAAGTTGTGAATTCATTCATGGATTACAGACTTTTAGAGAAAAAAGCTTCTTTTTTCATTTGTAAGGCAATTTGTTTTTGTTTTTATACAAATATGGGAATATAATGCAGCTATCATCAGTGCTTCAAAACGTTCAACTGGAATTCATCGCCATTTTGCTTCTGTAATGGAATAATTATCACAATGACTGTTAAATTACCATCTCATCGGACCTCAGTGTTCAGTCAGATTACAAATACTGTGTACACAGCACAAACACACACATGCAAACACACACACATGCTCCAAAAGCGATTACAACACATACAAGGACACACGTTTTCTGTCTATATCCATTTTTGCGCAGGTGTGTGTGTGTGTACAGGTGTGTATGTATAAAAAAAACTGACAATTTTGGCATACCTGAGGTTTTCGGTTTGTTTGTTTTTAAGAAAACATTTTTTGAAAGTAGCTGTAGCATTTTTGCCTGCTTAATCTTCAACTAGTATATAAGACATGGAAGTGTATTTGAATAACAAAACATCTGTGTAAACGTCATACACGGGGCATTAAAAATGTTTAGATACATCTATACTATACTATAATCGAGGAATATACTGTATCTCATCCCTTTTAAGTAGAGCTCATATGTAAACCAAATTTCTTTAGCAACACTGCATGACGATAAGCTAATGCTTATTTTGTTAATAGGAATCAATTTTTCCGTTGTTTTTCTGAGGATGTAATCTCATTCAGAGAGGTGTGTGAGTGTGTGTGAATGATAAAGCGAGGTCAGCATGCAAACATGCCTTTCATGAATCGACGGAGGAAAGCAGTCTTTATTTTAGCAAAAAAATCCCTCAAGAAATCACTAATGACACACAGCAGTTTTCAAAATCAGACACTAGGCAAAAACCTGTATTTTTACCTGTTATTCAGCTTAATTAATGAGTGTTTATTAATCTTGAATGTCACCAAGCTTTGAAGGTTTAACATTTATGAGTTTATGAATGGCTTTTTTAGCTCTTGTTATGCATTGTAAGTACAATCTGATTGACAAAAACAAATTGACATGTATTTCAACAATTCTCAGGAAACTTGAGATTAAGTGTGTGTCTTTGGACCATTATCAACTTCGAGCTTTAGTCTGCGCTCCGTCTCAGATCGATTTGTCCTCACAAGGCCATAGTTTGAGAGCCTGTTTTCTTAGCCCTCCCCTTTTAACAGACACATTGTACGTCTCGACACTGTCTGGTGTGCGTGCTTCCCGGTTTCCCATGGCAGGAATCTCCAGACTCATCCCTTTCACTTCACGGAACAGCCTTGGATCTGGAGCACGATTGGTGGATTCCAGTCCATCTATGCCAAAATCTGTCCAGGTTTTCCAGTGTACCTGGAACCACTGGTGCACAAACTTACCTGTAAAAAAATGACTAGCCCAGAACCTGCAGTTCAGTGCCTGGATGACAGGAATTTTTTGGAACTGGCCTACACTCCGTCGAACAGGGTTTGTGAAACTGGGATCAGGAGGACTCGAGAGAGGAAATCTGTCTGAAGATTGCGTGTTTCCTTTGCCAGGTTTATAGGCTAAATATGCTGTTATACAGCAGTCTGTAAGTAGTGTACAGTAGGGGTCTACGTGATACATAACCGACTATGTATATGAAATGGTGTGTCTTCTTTTTTTACTGCACGTTTATCTAACAGTTCAACTCACTTACTGCAAAATAGGGGGCGGGGCGGGGGGGTAACATTGTGTCTAAAGCGTAACATTCACTTGAACTTTTTTATGAGATAAACACTGAACTCATGTACTCGTCCAACATCATCCATTTTACTGCTACCCTGTAGAGAAATGACCACTGAACTTTAACCTGAAAGGCATGTTGACGGTCTTTAATCCTGCACCCGTGAGGAAAATGTTTTCTTATTTCTCTGTTTTTATGCTATGTGAAAGAGGAGTTTTTGAAGCTCCCCTTCGTGGAGTTTATTGCATTTGTTATGACAAATAACAAATCAAAATGGGGTTGGAATGGTTTGACAGATTTGGTATGTGACATGTAAATGTTTGATTTTGACATTAAAACACCTTAAAACAGTGTTTTGTTTGTGCAGATATTTTTTTCATAAAAGTCTTCATAAAATCTAAATTTACTATTCTTATTTTTTCTAGAATATTGCAGTGTTTATTACTAATAATTTATCTGTGCACATCATTTTTTTATTTTTCGCCCCCATAATCTGCCCCCACAAAATCTCCCAGATGAGTAAAATGTTTCTCCCAGGGGGCGGGGCTATATACTGACTGTCCAATGGCCACGCAGTTTACATCCCTCAAATGCCCAATGATCAATTCACAAAACATAAAATCAAGTCCTGTCCTACATTATTTTCCTCATTCCAGAAGACATTTCACTCAGTTATGCATCACCACAGGGAAGAAGAGTCTGTCACAACCTATGCTTCATAGTGGCTTGTTTGCCATTGAATGCTACACAGTTTGAGTCTGGTGTCTCTTGTGGCAATTCTGCTCCCTGCTGGTGAAGGAGAAAAAATACACTTATGCTACTCTGGGATCTAGGCCTTGTCCCGTGACATGTCTTCACACTGTTGGCTGGGGCCCAATTTTATAACTTGCTCCAGGCTCCATGAATTCCAGCAGTGGCTTTGCCCCTAACCATAACCAAAATAACCACTAACAAGCCTTGACTTTAAATCAGATTGCTAGAGAGTGTTTAAAGTCTAACCTAAAGGATATTGATCTATCCTAGGGAATATATTGTAAATCACATAAAGCGTGACTCTGCAAGTTGCCCTGGCTAATACCATGTTTGATCTTGGATTAAAACTGGTGACTTTTTGATCCATGTAGAGCATAAATTCTACAGAGGAAAATCTAACTACTCACTCTAGTATTTATAAATATGAATAATTGTTGAATTTTGATTTAATTCCACATGACTGACATCACGTTACAATTTGAGCTTCTCAAATCTGTTTTTATACTTCATATACATGTTATGTGTGAGCTGTGCATTAAATGGGCACAGAAAGGTGTGTTTATACTCAGATTCTTCCAAATGTTGTGTAGCTAAGATTTATCTGGACTAGATTTTGTTTTTATCTTCATGTAAGTCAATAAGTTTTATTTTGTGTCTGACTACTTAGCAATCTATCGGCACATTTCTCCTCAGTAGCTACACAATCAGTCACATGCAGAGTAAACAGTGTAGGATGAGATTTATGTCATGGATAGAAGGTACAACTTTATTACTTAGTGTTAGCGTTAAAGAACAAACCTTCAACTCTGGATTTGAGAGATATTCATAGCAGTAACCACTAATAATTCTGTATATAGAAAAATACCAGAGCTGGTTGTGATTAAACGATGAGAAAAATATGATTAAAGCTAAGTTCTCTATTTCCTCAGATAGCTGAACCTACTAAAGCTACTTCCAGGTTTCTTTAAATGTGACAGATTGATGAAATGTAGAGATAATGTGTATCTGCTCTTCAGTACTGGATGAAACGAAGCAGAAGTCCTGAACCGTTAGATCCACTGTATTGCTGTTTGAAGCAGCTGCTTCTGTGCTGCAGCTACTGAGTAATGAAGATACTGAATGATGTAATAGAACATCTAAAATTCTGCAGAACGTGCCAGAATCAAGATCCAGGGACTCCCCCTGATGGCACTTTCAATGTGACAGAGTTCTTTGAAGAACAGCTCAGGGAGGTTGTTAATTTTTAAACATTTTCTCCATCCCGGTGGAACGTAGACTCGCTTCTCTGAATGCAGAAACATCTTGCTTACAGTTTAACAAAGTAAAAAAAACATGTTTTCTTTCACTTTTCTTTCCCCTTTCATTGCCAGTAGCTGAAGGCCATCATGGTTGTCTAATATTAAATAAAGAAAAAGATATTGTTTACGGTAAACAGACCGTCCATATGATTCATAAAACATGATCCATAAACATCAAAGACAACCTCAGAAGAATATAGAATCTATCTCTCACTCTCTCTCTCTCTCTTTCTCTCTCTCTAAAGTGACCACAAGGTTAGAGATGCCATGCTATATAATTTTTATAAACTTGTTGTTGCTATTTATTGGCCTTTTTTAAAACTGTTCAAAACTGGACCCATGTCAGTTTATGTGGAAATCAAGCTGGAATTGGAAATATGAAAGACAGAACATTACATTTTCAGGGTGTGGAAACCACCATAACTGGTACATCGCAGAGAGATTCGCTGAAATACAGGTCAGATTTAAGTCATATTTCCTAGAGAATGATGTATGAAAATTCTGACTGAATTCATGGACATTAATCTAAATCTTTCTAATCAGGAAATGGGCCAATATTTCATCAGTTTACTCAGCTGTCCAGTTTCATAACATTCAAGATGTTATGCCCTCAGGCTCAAGACTGTGATTAAACTACCCATATAAATTTGCTTTATCCAACATTATTCAACATTCTGAGAATGTTCCTTATTAGCTTTCTCTTAGTGTTTCTATGCTGCCTGTTTAGTCATAATATTTGAATGATCTAGGTCTGCAAAACTAATCCTTCGTTCTCCTAGATAATCACACACCAGACGAGACAAGATCCACAGCTTTTCTAATTCCTCAGTGATCAGCAATGCAATGATCCTGGATACAATATGTCAGGCCTGTAAACAGCTAAAATTACAACCTGGATAAACACTGCTCCAATTATCCTGACTAGACATTTTTGTACAACTCAATTTTCTCATTAAAACTCCATTATTGACCAAATAGCCTCAAGCTGCATCCGAGAGAGCTTCCTCGGAGACCACCACTTCAAACAAAAGAAACAAAGTGGTATCTTGTTTCTGCTCACGGATCAACATCTTACAAAATACAAACAACTCACTAAATTCTGTTAGTTTCATGACCTTAAACCATAAAGTGTTACAAAGTGAAGCATCAGCCACAAACATCAGGTTGATTGTCAAAACCTTTGCCTTCTGTTTGCTCAGTACAAACAAACAGGAGGAGTATCTGGAAAGGCCTGTTCAAACTCATCTGGACTTCTGACACGGGAAGACTAGAGAAAACCTTAGAAACATCTCACCCTTTAAGGTCAGCTAAATAATTCAACTACAGGCCAATTACAGCCCCACCACAGAGCCAGTCTTATTGGAGGTAAATATTATGTAAGGACATGGCCAAAATAACTCAGACTGTTTTAATGAGGCCTTCAGAACCCTGGGCAGACATTTAACCCAACAGCAGGAGATCTTGGAAGATCACAAAATGAACAGGTTGTGGATCAAATATGTTCATAAAGAAAACTCAAGAACCAGCCAAACTGTTTTCTTGTTTGCAGTTGACTGCTTTCATGTTTCCCAGCCAACAGGGAACATTCTCAGAACTTTGGCTAACGTTCTCTCAAAGTTCTCTCAAAGTTATAAAAGCATTCTTGGAGTAATGTTAAAAGAATGTTATATATCATATAAAAACACTAATTATTAGATGTTAGTGGACCATTTACCATTTTAAAAATGTTATACAATTAAAAATATCTGAGTAATGCTCTGTTAACCAAGCAATAGTGTTAATATAACATCTTAAAAAAAATAAAAATGTTTATGTTTGTTACTTATGAAAATGCTATGGAAACGTACTTACAACCTTAAATTTGTTAGCTGGGGCTGCACAGATTCAGGAGCATTTCTGAGGCTTTTTAAAGGGGTTCCATGTTCATGCATGAAAAGCTGCATTTGTTGCTCCCTGCAATGTCTTTTCTTCCCGCTCTTTTCCTGTGAGCCTGGTTCCCATAAGCCTCAACTCAATAACAGCCTCAGACCAAGGAGCAGTTATGGGTACTGGAGATCTAAGCTTAACCTTAAGAAAGCCATTAGATCATTCTAAACAACTTGCTTCACATTTCCTTTAAGCCGTTTCTCACCACTTGCAACAGAAATTTCATAATGAGAAGTCAACAGAAGGAGAAAAGCACAAGTGAATCCTCAGAAGATTTACTGAAGGAGTCTCTATGAGCCATGATTAAAACCTTCAGTTTTAAATACAGTTCAGAGCAACACAGTTCAGAGCACAAGAGTGGGGCTTCTTTGAGCAGCTAACTAGTGCACCTTACATAAGTGTGCATATAACACAACAAAAGGCTGAATATAGTTTCTAATACGAAATGCTTACGGGCAGAAATGGCCTCAGACACAAAAGCAGAATGCGGTAGCTTTAAAGCAAAGATGGGCCATGAAGCTTTACATTTGAATTCAAAATAAAATACGTTTGATGAAAACGTAATTTGTTCTTCATGCTATTTCTGTTTAAAATAATTTCTTAATGACTTAGTAAAAACACAGGGACAATTGATTTGCCAACCAAAACATGTTTATTAAGTTGTATATAATGGCTATAAAACATTATGCAATAGCTTTTGGTTACACAATATAAACACTAAGAATTACATGCAGGCAATAATCAGATACATTATGTGGGAGGTTTGGACTGTGTTAACAGGACAAGGGTGTTTTTCAAATATGTCTGGTCAGGGCAAGTTGTCACGTGTTTTATGTTGAAAAACTTGATCAACAGGAAGTTGCAATGATTTATACCATAATCTGCTTATTCCCATACGCCTATCCTGAATTCTTTTTATATTTATGTACACTTTATGGGTTTTACAGTCTTGCATTGGTAGGGTTGCACACACAGATATTCGACATATGGTGAAGGCTGCAAGCTAAAGAGCTCATAGAAGCAGCTGTGTTTATTTTCTACTTCTTAAAATAGATAACATTAGTTATGCATCTGAATGTTAAAAAAATAACATTAAATGTTAAGCCTTAAACGATAAACCTTTCTGTGGGCTCCAGATATATAGTCCCTAATAGAAAAATCATTCATATACAAGGCAGATTGTTATCAGACAGGAATAAAGTGGGATCGTTAAAGACCTTAAACTATGTAAATTTAATGTAAATGTATGATCTTCACATTAAATATCAAAGAGGCATATGGTACCAGATGAAGAGACGATGTTTGGTAATAAGAACTTACAGTATTATCATCTGCCTACATCACGTGTTACTTTTCCAGATCAAGTTTTTTTTACATTAGATGTGATTTATATAAATGAATAAACATTAATAATCACATTTTCTCTCATCTGCATCAGGAGCAATAACATCACTTGCGTCTTGTGAGTAAATGAGTCACAGTATGGCTGCGTGTCAAAACCTAGTGCGCACCCTATCTAGACAGCATAGCTGACGGCCCTACCCCTACCTAGACAACATTGTTTGAGCTTTAAAGCCACTTTCGAAACTCTCTTTGAACAACATAGACCTTCCTTTAAGTCTTCGATTAGCACTTTCCAAAGAAAGACCAAGAAATGTTGCTTAGCTAGGTAGCTTAGTAGCGTTGAGACAGGGCCCGGACTTTGAACCCTCCTCTCCTCCGCTGCTTTCACGAGGAGGGATCGGAAATGTTGTCATGAATAAAGGGAAACTCTTAAGATCTCAAGAAGATCGAAAAGACGAGACAGTGAAATCTGATGTTATGGCTTTTAAAGGAGATTATAGATGGACTGTGTGGGCTGTGATCGCGCTTTTATTAGCTGTGTGCGCGGCTCATGCGACAAATAAACCTGCTTGTAAGTCATTGTCGACATTTGGACGCGTCGGTGTCGTTATCTCAACTCATTTCCTTATAAACATTGCAAATAAAAGCACCTTTCTCGTTGTTCATTTCATTATTTTGGCTATTTTGCCCGCTAAGCAGCTAGCAGCGGCGTTAGCTGGTTTTAGCTTATGCTAGCTTCACATCGAAAGCAATTGCTGTGCATTCAGGTTATTATTTATTGTCATTGGCTACAGAGTATGTTTGTGTTTATATTATGCAGGCCTCTGAAGTGTACACACATTTTCTGTCTGGTAGATTTTGTTTATCATCTTATTCAGGTATTGGATTTTGGCTTAGCCGGATATAGTTCATTGTGTGGATGCGTATAGACACCAAAGCTCTACCGACAAATATATTAGAGGTTTAGTGGGTTTAAATTTCCCTCCTGGAGCAGATCTGGGCAGTTTCTTGTGAGGCAGATTAGTAAAGCATGTGACTGCATCGGACACAGTCTCTATTGTAATACTGCAGGAGAACATCTGACCCTTTAGTTTCATTCAGGAGTCATACAGTTGGGTTGAATTGAATTATAGGCAGTCATTGAAGTCTACGGAGTTGTGGTGAGTATATGTGGGAACGTTTACTTTGCATGGATTGTCTTATAGAGAAATGCCCACCAAGTCAACAATGACCTGTGGTGTCCAGAAATGTTCTCTAGGTAGTCAGCTTTTCAGTCTCTGGTCACTTAGGTGTGTAACAGACCTTGATATAAGTTTTATTCTATTGCTGATGATGTCTGAAGGTCACATGACTTTTTTTTCAGTGTCTCACCCTCACCGCAAAACTTCTGTGCTGAAAATGGACGAGGCGTCACTTTCAGTTATAAATGAAATTGAAGATGAGATGCTTCTGTATATACTGTCTGATCACTGTTACCAGGTATGAAATATTCATGTTATAGATTTATGTGGACGGTATGTAACTCAGTCATACATGTCTCTGATCCTCACTAGTACAACATTAATACCTAATGCTACATTAATGATGCGGCAATTACACTATATATTCAGTTAATGTTCTGGTTATTATACGGTAGCACTGCTGAATGCTGTAGTATTGTTCTGTTGGCAACAGAATCCTCTTGTGTTTCTGTGCATGCATGTGTGTGCTAGTGTTTGCCCCAGCTGTTGGGGATTGTACCTTCAGGCCCGGGACCCGGGACCCCGAGTACAGCTGGGTTCACTGTAGGAACTCAGCATGCTCTTACAGTCATGCTTAACAGTACCCCTGCCAACCAGGAACTGTGCAAGTGAGTTATGAGTAAATACATTTAAAATGGTTATATTTACTAGTGTTATTTGTGAACCTATTTCTATAGGGTTTGTGCATGTGCTTGTATGTAAGGGAGAGATGAATAACATTGTCCATTTGATGGTTGGCTTGTTTGCAGGGTTCAGTTTCACTTTGGAGAACAGGGGAACTATTCTCTGTGGGTGAAGAACCTAAATGAACCATCTCGTGTCAGTTGTAATATGGTCACTGATTCAGAACCTGTCAACAGTTACCTGCGTGAGTCGACCGGTTTCCACCATATCTTAAAATCAATGCGCTTTTATTTGTTTGTTTTTGTTTTGAAAGTACCTCTGGTAATAATTAATTCATTATAATAACCAATAACTACTTAGCCATTATAGGTTTTCCAATACTGATGTCTAGTAAGCCAAAATCCAGAAAGCAGGATATCTTATTGGGGGACGTAATGCCAGCAATGGCTATAGTGATGGCAAATTTGGCCAAAAATTGGCAGATTTATTTGCCCAGCTTTAGTTATGTACTACATAACTTTGTACCTGCTTATTTTTCCTAAAGCTAGAAAGAATATAGCCATAAAAGATTAATAATTTAAATGCATGAAACTCAGCTGAGCTGAAAGTATTAATGCTTTTATCCTTTTCATGCTTTTCCAGCAATTTTGTTTGCTTTCCTGGTATTTGCCGGATTGGCTGCGTTATCTGTTATTTGGAGCACAGTTAGCCGGTAAAGGCATTAAAACGTCTTTTGACCATTTAAACAAGCCGAAACATTTTGCAGCTGTTTTCAAAGCTTTTTGCATGTCTTCTGTTTTTAACCCTTTTAAGGCTGGATGTGGTGAAAAATCTGCTTCTGCGCTTGGGCAACACAGTGGAGACAGAGAGACTAATAAACTCTGTAAGTCAATTTTTTATTTGTTTTACACCTTTTGGCCTTTGTGATATTGAGATATTGTGTCTGCAGAATTTTCACGTCTTTTTTATTTTAGTAGTATATTTTTTCCAAGGTAACAGACATTAAAATCACTGACATTGGAAGGGATCTTAATTATCTTTTGTCTTTACCCTGTAATTTGTTCTCACCTACACTTTGTATGTAGGAACTTGGCACTCCTAACAGATTAGTTGACGCCTCTACAGAGTCGATAATTCCGATGACCACGGGGCGGAGGCTTCGCTCTTTGGACACTTTTCGTGGGTATGGTGCTATTTCGCTAATTATTTTAAGTCCCGGTGTGTTTGAGTTGGAGGATAAAAAACTGAGATGAAAATTATCTTGCACAGGAATGAATCTGCTGTTATGCACACTGTGAAGCTGGTAGCCCACGGGTCATTTGCATTTTCGTACTTATATAGAACAATTAAACTGACTGACATAGGAAAAAAGCACCATAATTGCCTGTTAAAATAAGGTTAAGTTTGCTTCTAACCTTGCCTTAAAACCAGCACTTAATTACAGTTATTTTTGTAGGAGGTTATTTACAGTGAGGAAAAATGAAAATATTCAGTGTTATATTGACATTTGTCTGACCTTTGTAGGTAATTGAGCCCACAGACAACGCTGGTTGAAAAGGCTTTTAGTTGGAATTAGTTGGGTACCATTTCAGAGATGAATCAAACCCTGTGTTGTCTCCACAGCCTGGCTTTGGTCGTTATGGTCTTTGTCAACTACGGCGGTGGACGTTACTGGTTCTTCAGACATGAGAGTTGGAATGGTAAACTGATTTCTGTCAGCTGTTTTTACACCGGGTAGTTTAAATAAATAAATTCATTACCATAGGTTACACTACTGCTCTAGACTACTGAAATGTCAAAAGTCAATGCGTCCTGCATCAAACCTCAGCTTATATGTGATCTGTGCTGGCAAATTTGAGTAAAGATATGCTTGGCTAATTACAAGCTACAAGCAACACAGGTTTTAAATGTCACCTTTGGTCTAAATCTGAAGTTCATTAAGCTCATGTCTAGTGATTTCAGTGCTCTAAATAGCCGTTAAAAGACATTTTCTGAAAGATGTACGTTCCATTTTAATAATCCCTAAAAAACTGCCATTTTTTTCCTTGTCCTTCAGGCAGGTGTAGCTCATTCACTCATTCAGTCTAATTCCAACACATCATACATGTACCAAACATTTGTTTAAACATTTTCTCATTGTGACTTATTTTGCGGCACAGGTGTCATTGTTAAGTAGGGGATGTATATGCTAAGTTAATGTTTGAAAGACATTTCTCATGACGCCAAAGTGAATGTAAAAGCACAGCAACAGGAAGTTACATCTGATTGCTTTCTTCCTCCTGCAGGTCTCACAGTGGCTGATCTCGTGTTCCCTTGGTGAGCCAATCGGACGTCACAAAGCATCGACTCTTGCCATCGTTCTTATATAAATCGCCTCCCCTGCGCTCTGCTAAAATTGAATTTTTCCTATCCCATAGGGTGATATAGTAAAACATTTATTAGACTTTAGAGTTCATAACTGTCCTTCTATTAATTTGTGCTATAAGTAATGGTGTATCTAAGCCAATTCAGCTTAAATGGATGCTTATCACGCAAAATGGCATATCTAAGTCAGCACAAAATTCAAGAGGCTTTCAAAGCCAGTACTTTTTTATATTTTGCTGTGCAGCTAAAGCAAGCCAGTGCACCTCCAAGAGGTTTTAGAGAGATTGTGTTAAATGGCCACAGGGTTAAAGGATTCACTTTAAGTGAATTTGATTTTCTCTCACCCGGTTTGTGGCAGGTTTGTGTTCATTATGGGAACATCTATCGGTCTGTCCTTGAACGGATTGTTGCGTAGGGGCGTCAGACGCACTCATCTGCTGTGGAAGATTTTCTGGAGAAGCCTGCAACTCTTTCTCATCGGCCTGATCATCATCAATCCCAACTATTGCCAAGGACCCCGTGAGCACTAACAAATTTTCCTTTTTTTATAGATTTTTCCCTTTCACTGCATTTCTGTGGGCAGCAGTACATTATAGTTGTTTTATACAACATTAAAAGTTCCAACAGACAATAAATATTCCGAAACATGGTAGATATGAAGTGCTATCAGATTACATGCATGTTACTAGCAAAAGTTCCCTTTTTGATGTTGGTTAAAGTCACCATGAGAAATGTCACCACAGAGGTTGTGACGTTTTATCTTCCTGACTGTAATGGTTTAGAGTGAAACCGCTTCTGGAATGAGACAAAAATGTGGGGTGGGCTTGATTTTCTTTGCAAGTTATCATTTTTCTCTGAAAATAATGTGCTCTTGAATGAATATGTCTGCTCCCCCTCATACCATCTGCCTCTGACTAGCAATAGCTAGTAGCAAATCATGTGTTTGTGTGCTGTGACACAAACTGAAGGTTTTCAGTTATTTAAAGAGGCGCACAATCCTTTTGTAACATCCCATTTGCCATTTTATTAGAAAATACATTAAGACAGGACAGTAAATTGAGTTTATCAAATCATTTTTATGGGGTCTTTAATATTTTCATTGTAACACTCAATATTTTATTTAATGTCACCTGTTGAAAACCGCTCACAAAATCTGTCAGTTTTACGGCTTAAATTTAAACAGAATGGAGATAAATTGTTATTACAGTTGTAGTCACAAGTTGTGTGTATGTGTCTGCGCAGTGTCTTGGGATTCTCTGCGGATTCCTGGCGTACTGCAGCGTCTAGGCTTCACATATCTTGTTGTTGCTGGTTTGGATCTTGCCGTGGCCCAAGACAGACTCACAGGCTTGTCAAGTGTGAGTCACGTTGTTCTCCACACATCCTGTATGCTGACACACACTCCCACATGCAAATACAAGAACTTATATATATATACATTCATATATATTTATATTTGTAAAAATGTCTAACAAAGTGCTTCTATTGGTCACTTGTGTTTTATAAAAATTGTATGCATTAGTTAATGTTATTACAATTACAATATTATTAGTCTGACAATTTGATTAAAAACCTATTTGAAATTGACTTTACAAGTTAGTTTAAAAGTTGACGATGTGTTACACTCCAGAGAGAATCTTGTGTTTATCCCTGAAAGCAAATTAAAGACATTAACATTTAATTACTAAAATTTGATCAGTGACCCAGAAATACATCTTAAATATTTCTGAGTCATGTTACACTATTTAATATTTTTCAAAATATTAATGATGGGGTTGAGGTAAAAGCTAAACTTTTGTATTTTAGACAGACCCCAATGTAATTGTTTTTCACCGCAATTATTATTGAAAATGTCAACCTTGTTTTATGTTTCCAGGAAACATGTTGGTACTCGTTGCATGATGTCTTTCTCTACTGGCCGGCGTGGATGTGTGTGGTTGCCCTTGAGACAGTATGGCTGTGTCTGACCTTCCTTCTCCCGGTACCAGGCTGCCCAACGTTAGTAAAATCTTAGTCATGATAGATTGGACGTCAGTTTAAAAACTGCCCAGATGTCGTCTTCTGCCCTTAATAGTCACAAAGGGACGTTCTGACAGCGCTTAGTAGAAATAACCTTTATCAAATTGGGTAGAGCATTTGCATATAATCAGTGAATGCGAATAGATTTGACTGCTAATTAGATGTGCACAGCGGATTGTTAGCATTTTAAAAATCCTGTGTTTCCTAACAAATAGGAAGAACATTCTATGGTTTTCTTAGACAACGTTTATTAACGCTACTGTTGTAAATGCAAAACTCCAGTGCCTCACATGTGCATTTTTATTGGTTGTGAGCAATCATAAATGTTCTGAGAACCTAAACATGTTAAAATGTTTAAATAAATCTTTTTTTTATTAATATTTTATATATTTTTATAATTTATATTTCTTTAAATTTATATCCAAATTAGATTACATTTTTCTATTTTTAGTTGATTATAACTTAAACTTATTCAGTTTATTGCTAATGCAACATTTCTCATTTTTTGCCTATATTTAATAATATTTCAGTTAACAGAAATGTTGCTATAGTTTTAGTTAGGTTTAGTAGTCAACTATAATAACCTGGTTCTGTAGACACAAACACGCCACCTGCTACTAGTGAATCATGAGTAAGTTTTATTTGTAAATCCTACATAAGACACCTTTAAAATGCTTTGAATTACGTTTGTGAATCATGCACACATTTTGATTGGTTGGCAGTGGTTATTTGGGTCCAGGGGGCGTTGGTGACTTCGGTCAGTATCCAAACTGTACCGGTGGATCTGCTGGTTACATCGACCGCTGGCTGCTCGGAGAGAATCATATTTACCAAACGCCTTCATCACGGGTAAACAAACCGTACAAAAACTGTGAGAAACATTTAACCAATCAGGAACTAGTATCTCATAGTTATGTTTAGTCATATGTCCCTCTTACTGCAGTAGTTTTCTGTGAAATTCATTGTCTGTGTTTTTGCACCACAGGTTGTGTACCAGTCTACAGTGTCCTTTGACCCGGAAGGAGTTTTGGGAAGCATAAACTCCATATTGATGGCTTTTTTGGGCCTTCAGGTATTTGAAAAACTGTTTTACCCCTTCTGTCTTTTGCTGTTAGTAGCGCAGTCACATGCTCCAGCTATTTTTGTTCTGAAGCTCTGCCAGAAGTCAAATCTAATACATCCAATAATCGTCCAGCCCTATTGCATCTGTTTTCTGTGTGCATCTCTCTCTCTGCGTGTGTGTATGTGTGTGTTTTAGGCAGGGAAAATTCTGCTGCATTATAAGGATCAGCACAGACAAATAATGACACGATTTCTGATATGGGGATTCATGCTGGTATGTTACCCTCTTGTTTGCATAATTCTTTATTGTGTAACTTTCATCATCATCAAGCTATTAGCATATATTAATACAGAATACAAATCAATATACATATATACTGTCTATCATTTATTAAAATTTAGAAAGGTTTTTTAAATATGCTATTATTTTTTGTTTTTGCTTTTGACATTTGTTGTATATTGTGTCTGTTTTGACATTATTTTAAATATTGGTCCATTTTAAGCTTTGTCGATTGAAAAACATTTTATTATGCTTTACAAAATACTTCTTACATTCCAAAATGAGTTAACATACTGATCTGTTTATTGGAATGTGGTTTAATCCCAGAACATTCAGACAAAATGTGCAATGCATTGTAATGACAACATTTATAAAATGTTTGCTGTACATTTCTGTCTTCAGGGAATCTTATCGGCTGTATTGACAAAGTGCTCTAGCAACAATGGCTTCATTCCTGTCAATAAAAACCTGTGGTAAACTCTCTTGAATATAACTGCATTTATACATTTCTATTGCATTTTTAGATGTTGTTAATATCACAGTGAATGTTATCATCTTTTGTGTCACAAACTTTCAGCATCAATCTTCCGGGATAAAGTGTATTAAGCTTTATCTACTACAGCTTATTAATGCATATTTATGCATGTTCATTAACAGGAAGTTACACACAAGTGTGGTTTTCCTTCAGATGAGAAATGTGTGACATTCTGGTGCTGTGGTTTTTATTGCAGGTCTTTGTCTTATGTGACGACTCTTAGCTGTTTTGCTTTCGTGGTTCTCATGGTTTTTTACTACACGGTGGATGTAAAGAAGTGGTGGTCCGGAGCGCCTTTCTTTTACCCTGGTAAGCCCTGAGGCTCCAGAAGCTGCATGATTGTTCCCAGATCTGTTTTTAACTTTTCAACTATTCATTGGATGTTTGCATTGAAGATTTGATGATGACCTCATGACAAGTTGACATCAGTATGCAGTAAACAGTAATAACATAAATTGCCATGTTTGCCTTTCGTGTGTCAGGTATGAATTCTATCTTGGTGTACGTGGGCCATGAGGTATTTGAGGAGTTCTTCCCCTTTCGCTGGAAGATGGCCAACAACCAATCACATGCCGAGCACCTGGCGCAGAACCTTCTGGCTACCTCCATATGGGTTCTCATAGCTTACCTTCTCTACAGGAAGAAGATCTTCTGGAAAATTTAGAGGCGACTCTTCGTCCTGCAGATATTTGAAGGACCTGCACTTTGTTGTGAAAAAGATCATCTGGATATTTTTAGGTTTAGGAAATCAGCAGATCACTGTACATTTGTGCCTCGTTTGCAAGACAAAAACTCCACATGCGATCCAGAATTAGAACTTGACAAATAAATGTGAGCAAACGAGAGAACAGGAGAGAATCACATGCCAAGTCATCTCTGTAGACATGGTCAGGCTCTCAAAACGAAGGCCAAAAGCAGATTTTGTTCATTTCTAATCCAAACTACAGCGTCGGGTTAATGTTCCTCTAAATTAATTATGCTAAGTTTATGCACATGGAAGCATTATGATTGAATTTGGAAGTTTCTAAATTGCTACTTGCATGGGAGAATTTGGAGAGTTTCAGATGGAGCCGGATTTAATTAGGTTTGATAAAGGTACTGATTTATGCTGTTGCGGAGCTGAAAACAAAACGAGAGAGAAAAGAAAGGAAACACTGCCAAAACAAACTAAAAGGTTTCCTGACAAGGTACACAGAAGGAAAAAAATCCAAAAATGACACACTTTTGTATTTAGTTTAATGTCATGAACAAACTGGGGACTGCTTTTATAACTGTCAGTGGACTCACTGTCTTTTGGTTTTTATATTGTTTTATTCTGTGTAACCAACGATGAAAGTATCTCACTTAAAAGGTTGTTTCTGAGAGAGGAAGAGAGAAAGTACCTTCTCAAAAACTCAGGAGATTTGCACAGCTCAAGGTGCCAAATATAGTACATTGTACTTTCCAAATGTATAGATTCTCTGATACAACAATATACGTTTTTATTGCAGTTTACCAATAACATTACCTCTGCTGCATAAATCAAATAACCGTAAAAACATTATTACTGATGTTTTCCCTTAACAACTGCTGCTTGTACAATAATTGTTCCAAGAGAAGGGAAAATATAGATCTACCGTATATATTGCCACTTTACACGATCAATTCCATCTTTATAGCTACAAATTTTATAATTTCTAATGGGTATTTTACAAATATGTGCATTAATCACACTTCCTCATGTAGAGGTTTTTGTTTTATACATTTTCAATGTTATTCTGTAACAATAAAACGTTTTATCATTACAGCTTCCTGTGTCATGTTTCTCTCTGCTTTCAGTTCAATTTAGGCTGTATCAGGGTGTAAGGGTTAAACAGTCCACAGTGGTCCAGAGTCGTCAATAAAATTCATGTGACCATTACCAAATTTTATGGGACCCCTATATCCTAGATCTAATGAGTACGCTTGGAATAGTGGCCTGTTTTACAGGTGTAGAATGAAAACACATTTACTGGTGCCTGGGGTACAATTGTGTTGAAATTGAATGAGCAGTATTTAAAGAAATAGTGGTTGCACCTAATGCCAGGTGTAAGGTGCATGTGTTAATGTCTTCGGTGGAGCGATTTTGCCCTTTAGATGTTGTGTTAGTGGTTTGGTCAAACTGATTATGGGCTTTATGACTAGTCTCTCAAATCATCATGATAACTGAGGCATTGGGCCTGTGATAATGAAAGTTTGAAGCATTTAGAAACAACATCCTGACTTTGGGAGAATAAATCTGTTCTTTTCAGAGATGAGGTGGTCATGTCATCTGAGTTCACCTGAAAAAGATGGGTTAATACACTACAAATCGGGTTAAAGTGGAAATATGTTTTGTAGAAAATTTGGGGGCGGGGTTGTACATGGTTACTGTACCTTTAAGAAACCTGTCGGACAACGTGTGTGAGAAGTGCGCATGCGTCAGCATAAAGGAAGTCGGTAATGGTGACGGATGATGTGGACGTAAAGCAATCGAGAGCATCAGCGCGTCTTCAAGGAAACAAAAACTCTTAAAGACGGACATACGGACATACAGACATGAAGCTGGGTTTATTTGCGTTATATTAGCAGTTTCTTTGGTAGGAGACAGACTTAACCGGTCAACGATGATGGCAGAGTGCGATCCCACCGACGGTGAGCCGGAGAAAGGCGGTGGTGATTTAACATCGGAGACGAACTTTCACCCGTCGGATGTGCCCGCGGTGTTATTTGAAAATACCCGGCCCACGCCGTCACTGGGGCTGTCGCTGAACCCCGGGGCAGCCGTCCGGATCTCGGACTCGACAGAAAGCGTCCTTACAGAGCTGGAAGCGGACGGATCAGGAGAAGAGGCGCTTCTTTTACCAGGACCGGCCGGAAATCTCTCGCCCCGTTCAGGCAAAGACAAGAGGACGCGGAGGAACAGACACAGCTCGTCGTCTGACAATCTCGCGTCTCCAGGTGAGAAATATGAGCTGGATATGAGTATTTGTCATCGTATCTTATTAAACCAGGGAGTCTTAACTTCTATTCAAACTCTGTTCACATACATCAACAGCCTTTCGTGTTTTCTCATAGCAAAATACGTAATTTAGGTATAGCGTTATTCTCGTATATTTGTTTTAATGTGTGAGTTGAGGTTTGTAAATCTTATTCTGCGCTTCCTGCTTCCACATATTCGCTCAGTCGCCTAATCTGAATAGCAGTTATTAATTAAACGCGTGACCACGCCCTTTCCGTAAAGGTAGCCACGCCCCTCTCCTCATGGTCGCGGTGAATAATCTGAATTGCGCCTGCATTAGTTTCCATAGCAACCGTGCGTGTTCCCGTTACTTTCAAAGCAATTCAATGAAAACCTTTTTAATAACATTTCTTTTCTATTGCAAGTTGTCTTGTGAGGATATTAATGCTTTGAAATGTTTCAATGGCTCCTGGTTCTGTTGCCTTATCAGGTTTGTCTCGTGGTACCTACCGCTCACTTTACGTAACCTTTGAACCCAAGGCCACACGTGTACGGGTGGCAGCAAAGCAGCTGTGGGAACATCCACACATGCATCCATGCAGTACAAGTTTCCTCTCCGATGTTTCATCATTCCAGGTGCAGCTGCACTGACAAGATTGTTATTTACACAGTGAAGAATATAAAGTAGATTCAGTGTCTTGCAGTATGCTCACAGATGGTTTGTTTGAGTGTATATGAGAACGCAAAAAGATGTGGATTTAGTGAAAAGAAAGTGTCCCAGTTCAGGAATTGCTGTCTGTTGCCTGTACTTTAAACACAGATATTGTTAGCAGTGCTGTTTGCTTATTTGTATTGACATAATTGTTAACCTCTTATTTGCCATGGGCTTAATTATCATAAGCATACAACCTTCAAACTTACAAGACATACAATATATTTAACAAGTTTAAATGCTATTTGTCATTTAAAGTGTGGCAAATATCACATGGCTGTCAATTTCAGACAAACATGTGACGTGTTTCTGTTGCTTAGTTGGTGAAGCAAACAAACAGTGTAAAGGTTGTGGGTTTGATTATCAGGCAACACATGCTGATAAAATGTTTAGCTTGTGCAAAATGCAGAAATGTTAAAACATTGTTCAAATGAAATGCACAAAAGACCAGCATCAGTGATTTAGACCAAACTAAAAATACAGAGAGAATTAATAATAACCTAGTTGTTAAATGATACACAGAAACCGACAGCGACTGCTTTTTTTTATACAGTCATAGGTTGTATTGTAACAGAATTGCTTTGTGTGTGAGTAAAAATAACTCCTGTTGTTAGAAAGGCAATAGTTAAAAGATAAACGTAATCTTTAAAGTGTTCAAAGTATTTCACTGTGGGCTTAATATAGCTGAAAGTTCTGTACCAGAGTTGGCGTGTAAATGAGTCCTTTTGAACTTGTGTAATTTTGGCAGTGTGACGTTAGCACTTTCAGTTATTTATTATTCATTTCAATGGATTCCTCTAAGACACTTTCTGAGGCCCAGCACAGCTCAGAGTGTTGTGTTGTTAACACCTTAAAACAATGAGTTTAAGCTTTTAAACTCATCCTGTCAGTATCATTCAAGCTATCAGTAGATCAGCTACAGAAATGTTGATATCAGGGTTTATATTTGAGAATTGTTCAGAGAAAGTGATAGCTTTGCAGCATATTTTTTGTCTGTCTTTGATAAATATAAATGTAGGGTTTTGTCGCAAGTTGTTTGTTTTGTGCAGCAACAGCAACTGTTAATGACAATGGCAAATAACCTACAACACGTGGCTAAAAATAAATGCCACTTTTATGGTGGGGCTCTTAAATACACGGAGGGTAAGTGTAGAAATCTGAGCTTTTGACCCAAAAGAAGAAAAAACAAAGCTGAAAAATGTTTAGGTAGATCCCTGCTGGGCTGTGTGTGTATGAGAGAAAGTGTATCTGGCCTCTGTTAAATGTTTAATGGCCATCAGAGAGATGTCTCGCTGTGTCTAATGGACTCTCACGTTTACCCTGGGAAAGAACTGCCTGGAGACATCAACTGGGCATGTGTGTGTTTTACCTTTAAGAGCTTTAGAGTGTGTTGGAGATAACTGTGTACCTCAAAACTGTAGATTCTGAAAAACAAGTTGTTGTGCACGCAACCCCTGCCAAGCCAGGGTTAAAGAGGGGGCAAGTATTTGTGTTTGTTGTACTTTGTTTTAGTAAGAGACATACAGACGATTTGTTGTTGGGCTAGGATGGTGACCGAATCATCTGATATGATCATCATCTGCTTTTGTGTGGATCACGAGTGTGTGTGTCTTTCTGGAATGATCTTTTGAAATAATGATTGTTTGCGTTATAAAAACATTGTCACCAAACTTCTACAATTTTGAAAGAAATATCTTTATTTGAGGTGTTTACCTTATTCTAATGCTTGGTTTCTTGTTTAAAAAACATTTAAGTTATCTTGAGGCCTTTTGGAAGTTTGTTGAAGCCCCCTGCAGGTCCTCGACCCACGATTGAGAACCACTAACCTAGAATGATTAAGAAACGCACAACATCATCTTTGTGATCTTTCCTGTATTGAGGTGACTTGAGGTTTTGAACCTGGGCAGAAATAATCCTCGCTGCATGTTTCTGTTTAGCTTACGTTTTTCTGTTGCGAAATTTTACAAAATAAGCGAATTTGATATCAGAGCCAGCAGGAAACCTGTCAGTGCTGAGTACAGAAAATGAAAACCTTGCATTTGCTTGTCTTTAAATGATGTGCTTTGATATCAGACCTTTCATCTTGGGCGTATGTATTTTTTTTTCTTCCAGTTTCCCACTTCCCGTGATCACAAATGCCCAGCGCTCTTTTAATTTGTATCTTTTTGAACAGGCGAGCACCAATTTTAAAGACTGGTTTTCAAACAGAACAAATCGTGTTGGACTGAATTGCACGGACACTAGCGATTTAAGCTTTGAAGGTTCAATTTCTAAGAGTATGTTTAATTTTTATCTAGGAAAATGGCCTTGAGCGAGAATTTCATCCAGTGATGGAAATTATTGAAAGAAAATCGGTCCCCAGAACATTTGTCATTCTGCTGTATGGCCTTTTGAGATGAGGGGACTACTGACAGATTTGCATATAAATTTGCATATGCGCGAGTCTAATGCGCTTGCCGCACCATGCGTTTTAAATCATTTAAACTTCTGCGTCTGCATGTAGGTAACAGCAGCGGAGAGTTCAATCATTTTCCGGAAGACCCTGAGTTTGGAGAGATGATTCAGAGGGCGGAGCAGGCCATTGAAAACGGCGTTTTTCCCGAACGCATCTCGCAAGGATCCAGCGGAAGCTACTTTGTCAAGGATCCTAAAGGGGTATGTGTGTTTAAACTATCAGAGATAGTTTAGAGAGATTAATACAATAATGTTAATGGACATATGTAACAATAGTTTTATTTGTCTTAAAAGGTTGATGTTTTTTTTTCTAGAAACTTAAAAAAAAATCTTGTCAGCATGCATCAAGTAAAGTGGTCTATATATCTTTTGTGAAAGGCGTAAGACCATAAACTGTTTGCCCATTGAATGTGGTCCGAATGCAATGATAGGATGTTCTTCTTGCCTGTCATACTATATATTTGCATACCTCCGCTAACTAAATGCAAACCTCCTAACCCTAGTTTTAAGAGGTGTGACTTTAAAATGCACTTTGAAGGGAGGAGGGTTTATGTTTTCAAAGCTAGCTTGCTATTGCTAGCCTCTCTAAAACTGTATCTATTGCCTTTCAGAAAATCATTGGCGTATTTAAACCAAAATCAGAGGAGCCTTACGGCCACTTAAACCCTAAATGGACCAAATACTTTCATAAAGTCTGCTGCCCATGCTGTTTTGGCCGTGGTTGCCTCATCCCTAACCAGGGTTACCTCTCTGAGGCAGCTGCTTCACTCGTGGACCAAAAACTGGGTTTGGGAATTGTGCCCAAAACAAAGGTGAGGACAATGTAATTTCTCTCAAAATCAGTCATTGGAAGATGAATTTTTACAAATGTAGTCTCTGTAAACCTTCTTTTACTCAAGGTGGTATCTTTGGCCAGCGAAACATTTCACTATAACGCGATCGACCGTGCCAAATCTCGTGGTAAAAAATACGCCCTGGAAAAAGTACCCAAAGTCGGCCGGCGGTTTCACAGAGTTGGTCTTCCTCCAAAGGTGACAGTTTGCCTCAGAGTTTGACAACCTCGATGCTCCAGCTACCAATAGCAACAAACATTTCTGTGTATTCTTATTTTAGAAATTTGACCTAAGGTTTCCTGTCATGTTGTTTTCTTCTGTAGGTGGGCTCATTTCAGTTGTTCGTGGAGGGCTACAATGAAGCAGACTATTGGCTTAGAAAGTTTGAGGCGGATCCTCTACCGGAGAACATGAGGAAACAGCTTCAGTTTCAGTTCGAGAGGCTGGTGGTCCTGGATTATGTCATCAGAAACACAGGTAAGCGTGATGCTGTTGCCATGGTAACCATTTTTGTCAAAGATATTGATGCACGAATGTGAATAATAAATGTCTTGACGTGTTGTTGCTTTTTGAGTGGATCCCATAAGTTTTATTAGAGGAATGACCCGAGTTATATCTTAATGGAAGAGAATATTATATCAAGGATGGAGGATGGACTCTTTGGTTTTGGGCCAATACGCAACCACTCTGAACATCTTATTAACCGCATAGTAATCAGATAATGCCACTTTAAAAATCTTTATATTAAAACGGCATCCCTGGCACCTGGTGTTTAGAGGAAACTATGGTTACCGTGATGGATTCTTGGTCTGATACTTCTTTATTGAGCTATATTTGTTTTGTTCATTGCATATCACTTTTCATTTCAGTTTATAAATGGGCTGTTTTCCTTATCTGCTCTCTCATTTCCTCCTCTTTTCTCTGCTTCCTGTGCCACAAACGTGTGGTGATGTGCATTTTTCATAACGTGAACTGATCATTGTTTTCTCTGCCTCTAAAAAGAAATCTGATCTCTCTTTTGGCTTCTTCAGACAGAGGAAACGATAACTGGTTGATCAAGTATGAGAAGCCGGGCGATGGAGACCTAGCAGAGAAGGTGAGCTGTGGGGTATTTATAGACCTGTTCTGTTTACAGTGCTGGGAAACTAACACTGAAATGCATGTTTCTGCTCTAATGGTCACACACTGTTCCTCCCACATGTGCGTATAACTGGTATAAACCGCATTGCATTTTACATCACACGTAAGATTTCAGCATCACAACTGTGTGTTAAATTGTTTTGCATTTGTCTGCTTGATTAAATTGAGTCCGGGTTTGTGTTGTTGATAGAAGTTTGATTGCTTTCCAGTGGCAAACAGTTGCTGACTTTCACTTTCGTTTTGTTTCTCTGTTTTCAGGAATCTGACTGGACGGACTCAAAAGATTCAGCCATTAAGATAGCAGCCATAGATAATGGATTGGCCTTCCCTTTTAAACACCCCGATGAGTGGCGAGCGTGTAAGGACTTAATATTTAGATTTACTGCATAGATATTCATTTTATATGCAGGGAACTCAGTACCAGTGAAGGGTTTGAGCATAACTGCTTATTTTTATAATATTGACGTGATCAGAACTATAAAATGGCACAGATTATGATACAATATTTGTATTGATAATATAACATATTTTTTTTAAACCAAATATGTTGCCATGAATGTTAAAATGTGGCTGTTTTCATTTACTAGTATCAAGTCAGCTTGAGTCTTAGATCAGTATATTTTAATGCATGTGAAACAAATTCAGTCCAGACACTTAGCTGTTGTTTACTTCATTAACACCATCAGTTATGTCACTTAGGTGGGCCATTTGCTTTACAAAATAACTGTCCATATGGGCAGTCTTGCACCTTCATAATGCTTGCATTAGTGTGTGTATGTGAGGGGGTTCCTAGTATTATCTTTGTTAAAGATATGGTAATACCAATAAATGTTGATATTGTGGAGATATTTTTATACA
>JBAJNP010004020.1:0-35737 GCA_036877545.1 Yasuhikotakia modesta
GTGTCTGTGTGTCTGGGTGTGTGCGCATGTTTTTTTCGCTATATTTATGAAGAATTTCTGAAAACGTCTTTAGAAACATAGTATAATAAAACAGTGGAAGTGGAAGGATGAGGGCAGCTTAAGAGCACTGAGGGTCTCTCTGAGGGTCCGCAATCCTGCAGCTGGAAATCTATGCAGTACTTCTGGTATCACTTGTGTTTCATGTAGTGGATATATTTACAATTTATGTCAGATAATTAATAAATGACTGTGAGGTGCTGACAGCTAAGAAACACCAGTTAATTACCAATCACTGAGTGGAGGGCTCGCCTGAGCGGCCAATCATCTGAGCTCTGCCATTTATTTAACACGCGGCCTGCTAATGCTTGTGGGAAAAAAATGATGTAACCAAGACTAGCACTTGGCAAAAAATGCAGTTCAGTTGTTCAGTTGCTTTGAAATCCTATTTACCAAAAGATCTATGCAAACCTGAGGACGCCACAAAATGTGATGAATGCGATTGGAGCAGTTATCCCAGCTGTGTAGGATGCCACAGAGTACAGTAACTGTCAGTATCGCTCTTACAGTACATACAGTTAAACCACACAAAGCCTACCACGCAACACCCTTATTTACATTAAATATTCCACATAATGACACAGCTGCTCCGTTGCATTAAAATACCGCATTTACAGCGCGCCAGCGAGGAATAAAGACAGCAGAGAAAAGGGCTTCGGGGTCACCTCTAGGTAAGGACCCTTTAGTCGGACCAGCTGGGCGGCTTGTGTGGGTGCAGCATTTGCCTCCCATAGAGTGACAGTGTGGCCCAGCCTCCATATGGAGATAACAGCTGAGAATGCAATTGTGTTAGGACCCAACAGAGCAGCATTTCTCCATCCATCCATCTATCCATCCATCCTTTCATTCATTGGCCCACACACTCACTGCCTCTGGAAAGTCTCGGGTCAGGTAGAATGAACTACAGATGGGGGTTCAGTTCTGCATGTGGTCTCATGTGAACAGAATCTGATTAGTCAGGCTCGGCTCCTGCTGGTGAATTTAATTCGGTGTTACTGGTAAAACCTCATGCAAACGGCTGCATTCTGCATTAGTAAGAATTAAACACACTGTCTTTTTTTTTACTGTACCTTTAAGAGTTATGTAATAACTCTCTATTAGTCTCTCTACATGTACAGTGAGAAAGTCAGGCTGTTAAACATGGTATAGATGGTGAGATATATAGTAAATGTGTGCAGTCATATGCACAGATTGGTTTCAGAGCTCTTTTGAATGTTACAGTATGTCTGCATACTGTACATACTGTACATTTACAGTACAGTGCACAGTTCTTTCAAAACAGGAAAAAAACTATTATTTAGATTGATATGGAACAATAATCATGTACAGTTCACCCAAACAACATGAAAATCTGTCAGAATGGACTTATCATTATTAACACTGGTGCCCAAGCAGCAGGACAGTGTGGGTGAGATAACAGTGTCTGAAACAGAGGAGGAGACTCACCCGAAGGCAAAGACATCAGACTGTTTGGAGAAGGGTAGCTGGTTTTCTGCTGTCTCAGGGGAAAGCTGACGAATGAGCTCAGGGGCAAGATGACACAGCCAGCCGCTCGGAATCCGTAGCTTATCCTTCTGTTTACTGGAGAAAGAGAGAGAGAGAGAAAGAGAAAGAGAGAGAGAGAGAGTGAAAGAGAGAGAGGACGCTGAATTATAAAACATGACTAGACACAACACATGAATGCTCTGAATAAAAGGTCATCATATTGACAATTCTGTCACAAAAAAACAACAGCGTGAACGCAAGCCAATAGTCGCTGTCTAGCCTGACTTTTGGCTATCTGTGCAGCGAGGTCTGTATTGCAACCTGTTCTGCTTATAAGCCACCCGCTTTGACAGTAAGAGATCATCTGACTGACATATAAAGTGATGGGTCACAGTTTAGTTGTTTTACACAATAGATACAGAAAAGGGCTTCAGGGCATGTTATTTATTATTACTGTTTGTCTCAAAAAAAATAATATCATTTAAAAATATAGTGACAAAACTTGACATTCTTAAACCACAGTAAACTAGCCAATCAGCTTGAAGCTTTCAGTTTTGCAAATTGCTCTTGCCATATCTGAGGCTGTTGACTAAAACAAACCTCAAATTTATTATTGTTTAGTCATGCTTTGCTAAATCTTCAGTTCTTCAGTTCAGTAAAGTCTTCAGTTCTTCAGTTCAGACATTAGTCAATCAAAATTCAAGGTGCAGCCGCTCTTTGTGTGTTTAATCGAACGTGCTTTAAACCGCTGCTGCCTCATAATGGACAGCCAATCACACATGCAAATTTTCAATGACTTCATCTTTCATAAAGGCCCAAACCCACACAAGCCCTCTTAAGCAACCCTGACATTTCATGATACTTCAGTTCAACAAGTGGGTCCAGCATCCTGATCGTTCTCCTATACCTGCTACTGTAGGGATTGCCTTAGATAAACGTGGTATTTGAAACTGAATCAAATCCCCGAATAAATCTGATCTTATTACAACAACCAATGAGATCGTGAATCTCAACACATAACTCATGTAAAACGGTGTTATTGAAAGCCAAGCTTGAGCCTTACAGATAAACAATTCGTAATTATGTTAACGCACGCTACTCCCCGGTGGCCCGAGGAATATGCTGTTTCAAATACTATCCCTTCCTCCTAATAAACTTCTGGTAATAATTCACATGGCTGTGGAGGAGTGAAAGTGGGCCGCATAGAAAGGCAACAGCACAGGGTTCCAAGATTTGATCAACCATGGACGCAATGTAAACTTGTAGCTACAGGGACAAGCGTTTCCTCTGCCAACATACGTAAACACGCTCGTGCAAAATCAGCCTAATAATCAGATGAGTGAATGTGTATGAACGTTCGTAATATTGCTCCAGCAGGAATGACGGTTAGCCGCTCTTGATGCCAACAAAAACATTTTCAAAAGACGACACGCAAACTGAAATGGGACGAGGGCCAAAACAACATCAACATCTCGATCAGCGCTGATGGAGAGCTGGACTGTCAGTCCTCAGCCCTTGCAGGCCAATGTTTCATTTAACATCTTTATATGCAATTAAATATATCAAATAAAATGGAGAACGGAGGTAAGAACTGAAGATCTGAGGTAGAGAAAGAGCATTTAATTAAAGTTCACAATGACCCTGAATGCTGTGGAAACTGTTGCCAACTCAAAGCGAAGTACATAAAGCCAAAAAGACGCTAAATGTCGCTAGGTGACGCCGTGCGCTAATTAGCATGTGTGTGATGTTCAGATTAGTATCTATCTTGTCTCAACACAGTGTACAGTCTCCATCCTGGTAACAAACCTGAAACTGAGTTAGTCTGAGTTAACTGAGTGATTATTACTGTTTGTCCAGAATGGTGCTGGAGTTGTCATTTAACTGTCAATTTTTGAAGTACAAAAATGTTGCTGAAAAGTCACTGCATTTGCAACAATGGTTGTGGGTGAACCTGTCAAAAACATGTCCAGGTCATTTTGCAGCCCAAATTAAAAGAAACAAATCATTTTCAAATCATTACGTTAATTTAACTATTTTACATAGTTTTTTTACATAATTATTATTATGAAATGCTAGAGGATTAGGAGAAAATATGACTACATATTAATAATAAAACAGTTCCTCTTTTGGTTGATAAAATGGTTTTCTATTGGTTTATGAGGTGAAAAATGACCCAAACATACTTGTGTAATACTGTACTATTGTAGACCATTACCATTGCAAACCATTATTGAAATCATGACATACTGTACACAAGCAGTGATAATTTAATACCCACATTACTCCAAATATACTGCAAATGAATGAATAATCTTATGAATAATTAAGACTGGCCACCATTCACAGTACATTCAATGGCCTCACTGGAAGCATCTTAGAGTTCATTCAACCATAATGATGTTTCCTTCTCACACACTGCAAGACAGCAACAAACACATACATCTGAAACCATTTCACACATTCCACGTTCAAAGGATTGTGGCAAAGAAAGCTTTCTTTTATGTCTTTGTCTTCAGAAGGAGATGGTAAATATAGACAGAGGTCCTATCTCCAAAGACCGTGTGGTGCTCAATTAAGAAGGCTGAGGAGATGTGAAATCCACACTCCCCCTCAGCTAGTTATAATACTGATCCCACAAACGTTGTGTTTCTTCTCATGAGAGCAGAAGATCTGGATTATGAAACCTGAGCCCAAATCAATTTACACCAAAGGACTCCTCCACATCACATACAGTCAGAAGTGAATTCATTACTTGACAAATGGCTTAAAACACCAATGTGAATATTTTTAACACTGACTAGTAAATTGAGCTTTAAATAGAAATAAGCTCCCCCCATGGGCAGAGCCCACGCAATTAAAGGGATTGCACACCCCAAAATGAATTTTACCTTTATTTACTTATAGCAGACCCCCATGATGTTTAAAACCTTTTTTTCCATGGAGCACAAATGGAAATGTAAAAACGTGAGGAGTTTTGTTTCTAACAACATTAGGGTGAGTAAACGATGACAGAATATTTATTTTCTGAACAAAAAAATTCATACGTTCCTGTCAGCTTCCACAGTAATGATGTCAAACGTTTTTCAACATTTTGTGACTGTACATTCGCTAAACATCTTCCTTCGTGCCTTACGAAAGAAAGTCCTGCAAATTTCAACCTGAGGTTAAACCAATGACAGAATATTCTTAGCAAACTGTTCCTTTAATTTCACAGCGTGCTGAAACGATATCGCTAGAGGACGTTTCTTCGGAATTAAAGTTGCATTGTCAAATGAGATCTCTGCGCGCTCATATGCCGATAACATCTGCTGCTACCTTCACAGTCACTGAAGCAGACGTTTATTAAGAACTATGAGAATATTGAAGGTGAAACTGAATTTAGCTTTGTGGCCCACACTCAATAATTACAGGCTTTAGATTTTAATAAGCAGTTATGAAAGTCATAATGGAATTTAAGGACGTTCGTATGTGTGACAGGTTGTACGTTTGCTTTACTGATGACACAGAGCTTTTATAATTAGCGCTCTCATCATATGGGGGCAGCTGTACGCTTTAGAACCCCAGCTAACAGGGAAAGTTCTCATAATGTTGGCTAATATTTTCTAAACATTCTCTGAAAGTTATCAAAAACGTCAGTGTGGTAACATTAGTCGAACGTTTTAAGGTTATATATCAATTATTTAAAAAACATCATAAATATCATGTTCCTAAAAATGTTAAAATAATATCTTCATGTATCAAGATTGCGGTCAAATATTTTCTAAAACATGAGGTCTCTTACATCTTAAGAACCAACTCACTAGCTTTTATAACCAACCACTATTTAACTTGCAAAGTGATAGTCTGTTAGCAAATTTGATCCATTTCTCCCCTTAAATAACTAAAATTGCACAGCAATTTAACCAACAAACAGTTTAAAGACTTCATTTCAGATGGTCACACTGGTGCTGGAAACAAAGGGAAAAAACAAGTAAATTTCCTACATTTGAAGTATCAAATAAGCCAACTGTAAATGGTGTATGTGTTAGTGTGTACAGTACAGACGTACCTGCCCGCTTGCAAAACGCCAGATATTGTGAACAGGCCAAAGTCTGTGATGACAACTTTCCCGTTGTCATAGAATACGTTCTTAGACTTCATATCTTTGTGAAGGATGCCCTTAGCATGTAGATAACCCATGCCCTGAAATAAAACAGTGTGATCACATTACATGGTAAAGATTAGCACAGCGTCAGTACAGATGTTAAAGTGACAGCGAGTAAGCGGCTTTTACCTTCACCATCTCTTGTGCAATCTGTCTGGTCTTATTTACATCAAGGATAACTTTAGCATCTCGTACCACTGAATACAGGGTCCTGCCCTTACACAGACTACAAAAGAAAAGAAACGAAACACGCATTAAAACATCAGCAAATATCTCAAGCTGTGTCCTTTGAATGCAGACTGGAAAGGTAGATTGTGGGTTTTGAAAAGGATCTTTTCAGAAAACAGAATAAGACATCGATCTATGCATCTAGTAAACTCACCGAACACAGTTTTGCAGTTTTTTGATCAAACTGTCTAGGCTTGTACAAACATATTAATCCCAGAAATCCATAGACCATAATTTTTATTTTTCCTTCTCTTATCTCAGCCCTTGTATCACAACTATTCCTACTTGTGAATGTAGCTTTGTAGACATGTTGGCAAAACATTAAATACACTCTCATTTTGAAGTAAGTTGGGATAAATAATCTTAAATAACTGAAGATTAGTGTAACCGTACAGATGTAAACAGGTATGCCAAATAACACTTAATAGCATGTTACTCTTGTATGTGAAACTAAAAACTACAGACTAAACGCTAAAACTGTATGCAAGAATATTCCTGTAAGTCTACAATTATTACAGGGAAACCCCTTTAGGATCAGACTTATTGTTTGTGGGTTCTAACATCACCGTTTTGGGTTCTCCGTGGAGCATCCTGGGGTCAAAGTTCCTGCTGAAGGACCTAATGGTATCACAGTTCAACCATTGCAGAGTTTAATGCTACAAACCAGAATGAAACATGTTTATACCTCAACCTCAGCCAGCGTATCTTCAACCACATGCTCTTCTGATTTACAAATAACCACATTTACAACCATGAACATCATCTCCACAGGAAGTAGAAGATGGTTGCTCCGCCCCCCTGGAACCCGAATTCCAGCTAAGCCTCCACAATGAAGACGACTGCGTCTTTCCTCGGGCCGCCCTCTTCCGCCCCTTTATGCATATTAATAACCCCATCAGGGTGTGAGGAACACTTTTAGCATCACTCCGGCCTTTTGGCTCTCTGCAGTGTGGGACCCTTCAAACGTATGACACACTGACAGAACGCAATTGCTGAGCGACGCGTTTTCTGCATGCAGTCAGTATGGAAATGTTTAGCATGCTTCATGTTTTGGCTGCTATTCTGTAATAATGTCAGGAGAGATTATTCGGAATAACAGCGAGCGCTGACATTCTGTGTGTGCAATTTTCCTCTACTGTTTTTTATGTTTGAGGAAAAGCCAGACATTTATTCCACACTGCGGGGGTTGATTTGGAAAACAATCAATGCATAATCACTGCTAACAATGCTAAGACAAACAATCAATAGCTGTTTCCTTTCCTTATTTTGATGAAAGAATCATACTCAAGCAATTACATCTGGGTTTGCTGTGAGTGGAGCTGCACACCTGTGATTATGGACCACGAGAAAGTCATGACTTTTGTCCTCTTGAATGTAAACACAGAAAATGAAAGAATTAAAAATGAGGCATGTAACCAGAATACTTCAATCTTTTGATAGGATTTAACTCCAATCAAGTCAGGTTTGCATTTAAAACGTATATAAATGTATCCTATTGATATGTTCGTTTATACACAGTATCTATACAGTAAAAGATTTGTTTTTAATATATATATATAAACATACATATATTTATTATATAGTACTTTATCTTAAAAAATAAATAAATTACATTTATTGAAATTATTTACTTCTTAAACAAAACATTTAGAAATCAAAAATATTTTTAAAACCCTTAGATTATATAAACAGGAAAATGTTCTGATGGTCAATTTGTATTTTATGCTCAGCATCTCATCATCTGTTTGCAGACAAACAAACAGCAGAAAGTATTTGTGGAAGGAGGAAACATTGCAGTCCATCTCCTGCTCAGGATGTGAAAGCGTCTGTTTTCAGCACCCTCTCATTGTTACAATGATTGACGTGCTTTCTGGGAACTCTGACATGTGAAACGTTCAGCCTCTTCACGTTCCCGCTCAGACGTCCAGCTTGACAAAATTGTTCAAATTAGGTTGAAAGCGGCGACTAATGCAAGCTGTGAAGTCACAGTGGGAAAACTGAGCGACTTCTGCATTCAAGATTCACCAAGATATAGCTGACAGAAAAATACTGCATCGTGCGGTTCAGCTAATGTTATCAGCAGCCCCACATGCAACAGAACTCAGCAGTTTTGCACAAAAAATGAGCAGCAGTCATTCATTCAGTTCTATACACAACCACCCCTCAACGTCCCCCCGAGTTTTAAGATTACACTCAGCTTATTTCATGTTTCTCAAGTATGAAATTTAGCAATTTTTTTTTTACCAATAATTAGTTTATTAAAGAATTAAGGTGTGATCACACTTCACTTTTGGCTCCATTGACTTCCACTCCATCTGACATCCATTTACATTTACGTGACACATCATGGACACCTGCACTGTAAGTAGTTTTGGATTAAAGCATCTGCCAAATGCGTGAATGTAAATATATGAAAATGGATAACAGCAGTATTGCACAATCCCAATTTGTATAAATCAGCTTTACAATAGCAAAAACAATCAAATCCATGATGTAAAAATAAAAGAAACCAAGGCTTTCACAAAATTCTTCATACTTAATGTCTGGTGTGACCGCACCTTTATCAGCTGGGGTGAGTAGTCACTACACTCATCTGCACTGTAAAAATGTTTCACTGTGTTAACCTTCATTTAAAGTCAATGAACCTGACAGGCCAACGATTCATGGCTTCAAATCTGAAGAGTTGAACTCAATTTTCCTGATCAGTAACTGAATTCAGAGTGATTGAAAGCACAATGAACATAGCTGTAATTTCTGCACCAATTTTTGCTTCACATAAAAGAAGAATTCACCTAAAAATGAACATTCTGTCAGCATGACAGGGAAACAGTGGAGCCGCGCGTATATGGCGCTCTCCTGTTAACACTGTTCAAGTGCTGCCATTGTGCTGAATCAACTCGCCCGGTTATTCTTTAAACCATCTCTCTGCACAAGTAAGAAGGTCATACGGGTCTGATAATGACATATTGCAGGTAAGTAAATGATGACAGAATTATCATTGTTGGAAGAAATGATCTTTTTCAACTATAAGGCAGCTGTGAGTTTATGATGGAAGGTTTTTTTAACAGTGTGTGGTGGAGATTTAAGGTTTAAGCCCCCCAACACACACACACACACAACTTTTAAGAAACCTCAGTTAAGGATTACCTGGTGATGATGGCCAGATGGGGGGGTCTCATACACGCCCCCATAAACAGGACCACATTCTCGTGCCGTGTGTTCCTGTAAGCCATCACCTCCCTTTTAAATGCTTTCAGCTGTTCCTCATTGTCCCGTTCGATGTCGATTAGACGTATGGCCACCTCCCCATGCCAGCGTCCGTGGTAAACCTGTCCAAACCGGCCTTTTCCGATCAGCTCTCCGATCTCCAGCTGCTCCATGGGAATATCCCATTCCTGCAGGAAGATGCTGGTCTGACTGGCCTTCCGCGGAAAGTTCCGGGCAGACAGCAGGGAAAGATTCATCTCCTCAAACTCGTCCGCTGAGCCCTCCGCCTCATCGTTGCCCTCCTCGTTCTGGTTGAGGGAGAACAATTCACAACAGAGATCAGATATCAACAGATATCAGGATAATATCGTTACCATGAATTCTTTTGGTCACCGTCATATTACAGTGGAAATGTGATCTTGTGAATACCCTAAATCATACTGTGAAGGTATTTTAGGGAACTTAGAAAATAAGACAACTAGATAGAACGAAAAAGTCAAATGTTTATAAAGGGTAGTAAAAGACATTACTGTATGTGTATGTTGCAGACAGACAAGTGAGAGAGAGAGAGAGAGAGAGAGACTCACGTCAGATGTTGGTTCAACCTCAATTTGAAGCAACGGGCTTCCTTTGGTACTGTGTGAAGAGAGAACGAGTTTAAACAACACTGCAGAAGTTTGATTTTCAAAAAGCAATAAAAGAATTAAAATACAACATTAACTCTGATCCACCTAAAGAAGTCATATAACAAAATAACTAGTTCCACAATTCATTTGTGCAGAAAAATGTGTTTATTCAGCACAGACACTTTATCTCAACTGCTACGAAGCGTTTAGCTAACCTCTTCCTGTAGGGAAGTTAAAATAGGGGATAAAATATTCTTTAAACTTAGAAGTTAGTAAGAGCTGTGAAGCTTGGGTAAAGCTTTATTAAATCTGGCTGTTCGTATAACCAGGTGAAATCAGAGACTGACTGTAATGGATGTATTTCCTAACACACCTTTGACTTGTTTTACCTGATAAACTTGGAATGACAATTCAGGAAGAATCTGTCAGTCCGTTTATGTACCATACAGCTGTCAACGATTCATTTCAACCTCAACCTGATATCCCATAATGCAACACACACAGGCTGCCGTATTTTGTGACTTTCCGTGCATTTTTTTAGATTTTCTTATCTCAGTATCTCATATCTCAGTTATTTAAGGAATGCATTTCTTTTTATGGGTCTTTGGGCTTTCCGAAACATCCACCGATGCGTCTGACATCATCACTGTAGCGTAAAGTCAAGACGATCCTTCTTTTGGCCGAGTCGCATCAGTCATCGCACCACAAATGTTTTTGCTCCAATAATTCCATAATCTAAAATGCTCACATCTGCCATAAATAGACACAAGACGTGACGAAACACACCGTTTTCAAACATAGCATTTCAGACGGATTTGTATCATTTTCGCTGTGATATCAATAAACAACACTGAGCGCTTTTGGCATGTATTTTGGCAAGCGACACGAAAGAGGATTGGGCGGCTTTTGACCTCTATCTGAAGAGCTAAAAAGCACCGAAACGTTACATAATCTAGACATTGTGCAACTAAATCTTCAATTCAATTGTAGCTTGTTCGCAATAAAATAGTTCCTGCAAATTCTAAAATTAGATTTTACAATCTGATTCTGATTTCTAATTGGACGATCCACATGAGGCTGTTGTTAATCAGCCAATCAAAGGCACACCTGTGATCTACTAAAATCAACACTTAACCCACACAGGCACACATTACACAAACTCACCCGGGCTCAGACAGAACAGGATGCAAAATGACCTGAGGGGCCCTGCTGGGAACCTCAGGGGCCACATCTATACAGAAAGAGTAAAAGAGTGTGAATGTCAGAAGGGCAGAGAAAAAACGAATAAATATACAAATTCTGAAGAGTCTATTTTTGTAGATGAATACAAAATTAAATTCACCATCATTTGGAAACATGCAAAGAAACTACTGCAAACATAGAAAACAGTCAGAAACAGCAAAAAGATTTGATGACTTTTTCAATCTTTTCATTAATTAAACGTAGGAGTTTTTGAACTAGAGAGGAAGGGTTGACTTTTAAAATCTTACATGGTATGTCACACACTTTAATTTCACAGGATCAAGGAAAATTTGATTTCCCATTATAAAACCCTTCTAATAAATCCACAGTTATCCCAGGTGTCAACCAGCAAACACTTTTTATTCAGAAAAGAACCACGTCGCTGGACCAAACTCACAATCCTGATAATGATCTATGCAGCTCCCCTGCATTAACCTTTCGTAGCAATGAACCTGCAAATTCGGTTTCATCAGTCCTTATTCTAAACTATCAGGCTACCAACACTTCACGTCTTTCCTCCCTCTATCCGTTCATCAAAAACATGTAGAGAGCTGAGGGCCACCCACAGAATACAGGCACTTATCAGCTTTTATTTGTCAGTGAGGCACAGGCGACCTTGCCTTTAAAAGAACCATCATTAGTGAACACAGTGCTGCTGGTTAAGAGAAGATAAGAAGATAGAAAGAGAGAGAGGGAAAGAGGGGGTTGTTGCGCCTCAAAGAAAACATGACATAAAAATTGACATCAAAAAAAGTTCGCCTTTGCATGTCGCACGGCATTGTGGGTAGGGCTAATGACCAATTATGACGCACTTACCAGGGAAGATGAACTGCTGCTTGTATTTGTAGTAATGAGATGCTGGGAGGGGCACAGGAGAAAACACAGAGAATTTAATAACGGATGATTATTGGTAAAACTCGCCAGAGATCATCAAAACGAAGGGGACACCAAATGCATATTGATCTATAGTACATAGAGTGGAGTCCAGAAGTCTGATTCTAAGTTTAATTTAAACCTGGATATAAACGGAAAGCTTTAAGATTTTGAAAAATAACAAAATGCTAAATACAACCAAACAAAAACAAGGAAACACAATATATTAGGATACTGGGCTTTCTGTGTAACTTATCAAATAAACAAGGTCAGATTGCTGTTTCCAGGACACAACATGTTTTCCTTGGATCATGCTGCAATAACATGGATCATCCGGTTTTTGCCAAACTGATGCCAAACTGAGTTCTGATGTTATAAGAACACATTCAGGCTAATATTTTAAGAGACTTTTCTCTTAAACTGACATGTTTCTGATATAATTTGTGATACACAAAAAATTTAAAACAGCAAAAACAATGTTTTTTTACTACTGGTCTTTTGTAACTCATCATATTTAGGCACTATAATACGGAAAGGAATACATTCACTTTTGGATTAATCACATCATCACAGACTGAATGAAAAGATACAAGCGTATGTTCTGGGCTGCTACCTGTAAGGCTGGACTGTTTTTGCTGTCTGGCGCTCTGTGGAGACGGATGCAGGGGAGAGGGGGGCGTTGCGCTGGGCGGCAGGGGGGGTGCGGGAGAAGATGGGGTGGAGGAGGTCGTGGAGGAAGGGTTGCTGCTGGAGTCGGGCTGATATGGTACGGGGATGTGGTCCTGAGAAGGAGAGAGAGAGAGATTTCATGAGGCACAAAACCACTCAGAGAGTCAGTCCCTGTTCGTTACTGGTGCACTCAGCCATCAATGCTCTCAGGTTCACTCATGTGGCCTGCTAATGATTAATCCAAAACCAGGAGTGGGATGACCGCACACTTGATATCCCATGAGCCCCCTGGGCTGAGCTCTGGAGAGCACGGATATGTATCAAAACTGACTGAGAAGAAGACATTAATAATCAATAGTGATGTCAGCATTGAGATGCATATAGATGGGAGACAAAAAAAGAGCAATGAAAAGCTATAGTGCATATTTGATAATTATTTGAAGGCTATTTGTGGCAAACGTCACGATACGCTTTGCTCTGTGGACTGACATGCAATTAAATGTGGCATCTACGTTGATTATTCTCCGTGATAAACTGGTACGGCGCTCTAACACACTTGTTTTGGAACTATGAGAAACTGTGATGTAGAATGTTGTTGTGGAGTGGTTGTCCACAAATTGTGGAGTGGAGCGTTTGTTCATTGTTTGCAAGCGGTAGTGACGAATGACAATGCTGTAACCTTTCTCTCTGCTGTCACTGTCAGAATTTAAATATCATCCTGTATCCTGTTATGGAGAATACATGAAATTGTCTATAAAGTGTTAAGATAGAGGACAAGCGAATGAAAGGAATGAAATGGCAAACTAAATTTAGTTCATGGTGCTTATGCAAAGTATTAGGACAAAGGTGGAGTTCTAAAAAAGGGGGCTTGTCTAATTCTGTGGCTGTATCTGGTGGAGTTCAGTTACTGCATCTTGAATATATGTACATATGAATGTCATAGCATTAACTTATTTAAACCAGGTGTGTAATATTGGTGATGCATGCAGTTGGCATTTTTTTATTTGTCCTGTGATTGCAATAAACATATGGATATTTGGTCTTAGACACGCGTATTAAAAATGAAGCTCTGGCAGTGGGAAAACATAAAAAAATTAAAAACAAGGTAAAAAACAAAGTTAACAAGCCGTTACAGAAATGACAGGAAGGTTGTTTGCGTCTGGTCGAGGCCATTTATAATAGTGTTTACTTTGAAGGGAGAAAATAGGCCTTGACTTGTGTTTGTTTGATGCTACAAAAATAATATGGAATTTTTGGGAACCATCTAATGGTCTTACCTTGTTGATTTTGTTGGTCTTAGGGAGAGTCTGGCTAATGTGAAGGTCTGAGTACCTGAGGGGGTTGTTTATGTCACATGGTACCGACTCGGTCCTGACGAGTTGACGAGCTGAGAAAGAGGGAGAAAGAAACAGCATAGTATCCACGGTAACAGGAGGCAGTTGTCACGGTAACAGGAAAACTCTGTAAAGTCTTGTCACATTTAAATGAAGGGGCCACTAAACCATGCATGATGTAAACTGAAGTCTCTAGTACCTATCAAAAATCTGACACAACACACATGGAAATTCTTTGACAAGAGCAGAGACTGGAGAATGTAAGATATAATTAAATTAGATGTGTTTTTGTTAAGTATATGATTTTATACTATTTATCTAATTCTCTGGTCTATAATTTCAATATATAAAACAAACAAGATTCAGCCATGATTTAGAACACAATAAATTATGTTTAGAACCAGGACACACTAAAAACCCTTTTACATCACCCCAAATTTTGCTCCCAAAGAGTTCAAAGGTTGAAGTTTGTAAAAACAAAACTGCAAAATAATAAATCTATTCTGGTGAAACTGTAGGTGTGAAACTGGTCTCTTACTTTGAGACGTCCCTTGATCTTCAACATCACAAAGACGAGAGGATGACACAGCATACAGTCAAAGAAAAAGAAAGACAGTTAGCAGATGTATATAAATTAAACGTTACCCATGATGCGTCACAGGGCAAGACAAATTGTTTTTTGTGCATTAATGCAAAGCATTAAACAGATGTGAAGCCGCTAACAATAAAAAAACATATTCCTAATTGTTCTTACTGCAGTTATTGTCTATTTGTCCCCTTTAAATACATTCTTACGTTGGGGAAGCAGTTTTTGAAACTCAACGTTTTTTGAATGAGATAAAGTACGTAATTATTTTATTTTGTTCAGTTGAACATAAAGGAATTGTGGGATTGAAAACATGCTGCGTGCATAAAGAACAATCCGTGTTTTTTGAAGACATATCTGTACCATAATTAATGGCCTGCCTCACAAAGTTTTATGGATTTAAGCTTTTAATGAGGCAAAAAAACACGCACAGCGGTTGAAATAGCTGTGAAGTAGTTCTTACCTCCTCTGTGGTAAATGAGTAAATGGCAGGGCGGTGCTTCTTTGGTGCATTTGTTGTGGCACTTCAATCTGTCAGATGAAAACCATGACGGAAAGCTCTTGTAAAAGCAAATTAATGAATATTCAAAGCAAATGCTTAAAATGCAGCCATCGTTTTTGAAGGTGTCAAAAGCCAGTAAGTATCTTAGTAACAAGATGCCAAAGTCAAGGGTGGTAGAGTGGAAATTACTAGGTAAGTAATTTATTCAAATAATCTTTTAATGATAATGATAATTATGCTCAATTTGAATGTTCAGACACTACTGCAGAAAAAACATCTCACACTGAATTCTAAAAAGGCTTTGAAGCAAACAAAAACATCAAAATGGTTCTTTGCAACATGTGCAACGCTGTATGAGATTAAATGTTAGCCGTTCAAATGCTCAGAGATTTTAAGATTGTATATAGAAAATGGACATACATTATGCACATATTGCACAGTTTGTAATAATTAGGTTATGGTGGTTTTCAAAAACACCTGCAGTCAGCCACCGTTTACCAAACAGGCAATAAAATTCATTCTAGGAAATCATTACATAGGCTGGGTCCAAAACCATCTTGTATATTACGTATGTCAAATGACATTTGCGTCCAATATATGGGAAAATAATTTGATGAAACAGAGTGAGTGATTTGAATTAAATGTGCACTAAAATCACATTGCATAGTGGGTAAAAACGTAGTGAAAGAATGTAGGGGATGAGCTGCTCACTTACAATTCAGACAACACCCTATGTAGTGCACTATATAGAAAATATGGTGGCGATTTTGAATACAGCTGTATTATGAGCTTTAATATTTTTGCTTTAATATTGACTGACGGTTGTGTGGTATTGTTGTCAACCTTTGCCCAGTACTTACTTGCAGTTTTTGCATTTTAAGCCGAACAGCATTCCTTTCCCGCACACAATACACGTCTGTGACATCCAGTACTTGGTGGAAAACCTGCGAGACAGATCCCAGATCAGCGTCGCCATTCGTGACGCACTCCAAACCTTTAATTTCATTCATTTATTTAAATGCATAAGGACAGACGGGTTTGTTTTGCTCCACCGCCAAACTATTGGCAGATGGTGATGCCCTTTCGACAACCACTTCTAAACTCTTGAGATAAAAGAGCAAACGTGCCCCTCGCCGATCATAAGTAACCTTTTTATTTAAGGCGGACCTGTGCACCGTATACCCTCCCAAAGACAGACAGTAATTTTCAATTCACGGTAATTTAATTGTAAATTGAGGACTATATGAGGGGGAAAAGGGCTCAAGGACAGAAATGAGAAATATAGGAAAGTCCTTCGTTTTCATTTCTTGGCACTTTGTTTACACCTGCTCGCATTTAACGTATTCCCAACAATAAAAGGACCATTCAAATCTCTGCACGGGGTCAATCTATTTCCCTGATATGAACAGAGACTGGCATCTAATAGAAGATGAATAATAAGCTTTGACAGTGTCAAAGTGTCTTCATTAGGTTGAAGCCGTGCCGTCTCATGAAATGAAGGCTGGTTTTAATATTCAGATCGCATTGCAGTGGCTGTTACATCTGACATGAGCGTTTCAATTTTTTGGATCTGTTTATCTGCCCGCGTTTGGAAACAATGGCAGATGTCCGTCTCCGACGACACATAGATATTGATTTTCGTTTCCAACGTATCAGGCAAAAGGTTACAGACGGATAGTTAAGAAATTAGACGCTTTCCAGCTTTGGTGAACTTTGCATTTGTCTTCCGACAGCCAGGCTGTCATTATATCTCCATACCTTTCATCGCAAAAACTTCTTGGTTCTTGTTCGCAGTCCGTGCGCATGCGTGACTGAAGTTAGGCAACCGCTGCGGTAATTGGCTTGACATTTGGTTAACCGCACGCACAGACGTACACGCACACGCACAGACGCTGACATACACGCACAGACGCAGACGTACACGCACAGGCGCAGACGTACACGCAAACACACGTACAAGATGTTACCTGTGTTTAATGGAGTTGCCGAGGTCTCTGCGAGGTATCTGAGGGGACCAGCGAGGAACCGACAGGGTATCTAGAACAGAGGTTCCGTCAAGGACGGAAAACAAAGTTAATGCATGAAACACAGACTGCATGGATCATCCCAAGCACTAAGAAACTCAAGAATAAATAAAACATGTTTTACAGTTCAGAGGAAAAAAATTCCAAGTATGGATCAACATATTTGGCCACCATGTCCCTTCAATTTTTTTTGTAACATTTTACATTATGACTATAATAGCCTGTAGTATTATATGATTCATTATAATATTTAAAAGAGATCGACTACAGAAAACCACACTGTCCCACTGAACTAATTTACAAAAGATCCTTATTTAATCTTTGAATGCTTAACTACTTAAATAGATTTAAGAACTCACTTGGAATTAGAGAATTAAAGTGAATTGTTACAATATGTCTGCCTCCATCAGTCAGACAGATCTGATCAAAACTAAATGAAGACTTGTTAGACAATAATCATATTTTCATCCCACAGCCCACAGTTCAAAGGACCATTTATCAGATTGTTCATGCTCAATTGTACTGCATTAGTTTATGATTACGATGGAGACATAAGGACAAGCATACAGTACATATGCACACACGCAAACAATAATCTGCTCTGTCTTTTCCTTTAAGGGTAAAAAATGAAAGTCCCTGATTGCAACCAGTTAAAAGCAAAAAAACAAAAATACTCTGTGTTCCAACAGTTAAAGGATCTTCAGGTCTAATGTAATATAAAAATATATTCACTTGAGGTTCCTTCTGACAGACTGCCTCTGTCAACGGTACTTATATCAGTTAAGGATGTGAGCGCGTCTCTGTCGCGACCCCAGCATTCTGCTCGGCTAGTTGTTTCAGGTGAATCAGGATGTACAAGAACAGATCAGATTAGATCAGACCTTTGATGTGTCGTTTTGGGTTCTTTTGAAGCACAAATGATCTTCCACGGAAGAATAATAAAAATAGACAGCATTGTGTAGTTTAATAAAGAAGGAACATTTATCAAACGTTTTGCAAACAACAGACAGTTTGCTGACATAGACATATTTACATCTATGACCTTTATTTAGATCACTTAACACACTGTATTGCTTTTTATTGTGATTACACCTCAACAGCTGTATAAAACACATTTAAAATGATGAAATACTAACAAGTGATATCATACAAGCTACATTAATATAAAGTACATAACACTGCACGGATCATTTTAGACAAAGCCCCTGCTTGCCTGTTTCTATGGTAACCACTCAAAGTTTTTAAGAAGCAAATTGCAACCAACACCTGAAATGTTTGCAGTATTTCATTAAAATAGCTGAAATTCAACAAACACAATTAAATAATTTAAAAACAAAGCAAAACTGTGACAGAATCGAAAAGTATTTATAGTATCAGGTTGTGTTACAAAATAATACTGTAATAATGGAGATGAATGATATACATAAACATATTAAAATATTTGAGAGGCACTAAAGGGTTTTAAATGAATACTGTGGTATATTTGTTTGTTAACATTGTATTGTTGATCGTGTCAACCTAGTATGGTTGAGAGAAAGAACAAAGAAAGAGAGGGAGAGAGAGAGAGAGAGAGAGAGAGAGAGCACAATCCTTCAACAATCCAAGTCAAAGGAAAAAGTCTCTACCTGACAAATTCACACAGTCTCACAGCAGGTGTGTGTTTGACCTGCAGGCATACAGACAGCCCTACAAACACCAGTCGCTACAGAGCAGGTGAATTTGTCTTTAATTGATGCATCGAAATAACAAACCGAATCGCAAATGCTTCTAAAAATAACAAACCCACCACCGGCAGGTTTCTAATTTGCAGCAAACATTTCCTTCCTTCTGATTTGCAACCAGTCATTAAAAACCACCGTACTGATTCAGTCGCACAATGAACTATCAAATATAGACGTGACATTATTAACAGAAATTTGTTCATGCCAGCTGAAGCAACAGTTGGCCAACTGTTACCATCCACCAATAGCATCCCATGATGTTAGTGATGGAAAAATATCACTGGCATCTCTGAAACAGTCAGACTAAACAAATTATTTCTTAAAATAATAACTGGGACAGTGATACAGCTCTCAGGAGAGCCACACTACAATGCCACATTTCTTCAAGATTGTGTAAGATTTCAAGATAATATAGAAACTGATAAGTGTCTTTTGTGTAATGGTTCAAATTTTGCCTGATTAACAAAAAACTGATTAGAAAATGTATTTTTGCTAAACACCCTCACAACTGTTTCCCCTTCAGTTCAAGGAGCGATTCAACCACAGCAGATTTTTGGTTGTTGTCTTTTTCCACCCGTTGTTCAGTTTCAACTCTGCTGTCCAGAGTTATACCCCATGTAAGTATTTCAAGGTATTGCACACACATGTTGTTTTCTGTGTCAGACAGCTGTGGAGAGCACAGACCTCAGGCACACTGTTGCTTTCTGTGGACAATAATACTGTCACCACACGCATACAAACAGCAGATGCATTTCCAGGGCTGACGACACTCGTGGGGCCTGGTTACTGCCACAGCGTCCGGCCTGGAGCCCCACGGGTAGGTCCAGATCAGGAGTAATACCATTACAGAGGCTGACACAAACCCAATGAGATTATCCCCCTGAAACTGCTTTATCGGAAATTCAACTAAATCACAATCTTTCAGCTGCTTTCAAAACAGGCTCCTGCGTCCAAAGCTCCGGAGGAATCTGGTTGTTTGGGTAAAAATGATACATCAACAACGTTTAGATTTTAATAACGATCCAAACCATGCGATAAAGCGGTAACTCTGTCTTTAAACTGCCAAAACACATTCGATGAAAACACGAATCTGTTTCCTTTCCAGAAATTTCCTACAATGATTCAGATAAGCGCTCCTGTACAATGTATACACCAGATTGCCAAAGCTTGGAGGGGGTCTATCATTCATAATTCTGGAAACAAGCGAGCAAAACTTTTTCTCCATCTGCAGAATAATCTCATTCCAAAACGTTTGCGTCATTCTTGTGCCATTCCCAGTCTCATCACATCCACACAACAATGTTCGGCCCATTATTCCTCTAACAGCCCACGCTAAGAGGCCCCCGGTGCAGAAGACATTAGTGCTGGACGATATGCACTAACATGCTGCCAGTGTCCTGGGACACACAGAGATTTGGGACGCGCCCCTTTAATAGGTGAAGTGACAGGAAGTCATATTGTGACAAGAGACAACAAAGAACACTGAAATTGCCTGAAGTGCGTCATCAGACATCTGTCAACAAAGTCCAGATTAAACAATGTTGACCAAACTAGAGACTATTTTTGTGTCTTTAAACAGGTACATAGAAACAATGGCACAAAAACCAGATGGGATTTTTTCTGTGTGTGGAACTGTTTAGATGCTAAATTCTTTAAGTAAGGAAAAAATGCAAAATGCAAAACTGATCACTCAGTTTTCAAAAATAGATTATTACACCGCTACCTGCCATAAGTAAATAATTAGACACAATACTTAAATAAAATAACTTATTAGCTTATATATATATATATATATATATACAGTGCCTTCCATAAGTACTGGAAAATTGAAAAATGTACAGAATTTCACATTTTTGGACATTTTCACAGCTTTGCTCAACTCCCTCATCTACATCTACAGCTTATGTGTGTTCTCATTAAATGCCAAACTCAGACTCATATTACACATTATCTGCTTTTAATGTGTGAACAATTCATGCAACAGGACATAGAGGATCTTAAAACAGGACTTAGAAACACAATTGTGAGGCAGTTGTCTCACTGTTTATACTCAAATTAGACAGAGGGATGAAATTTTGCTGTTCTTCTAAATTGGTAAAACATTTATGTTGAAACATTCTGTACTATGTGACATTTTGTACTTTTATGCATTTTTCATGATTTTAAAATCGTAAAAGATTAAAAAGCTCAATTTTTTTCTTACTGTCTTATAAGTTACGGAAGACACTGTAATTAGTTCCAGTCAAGATTGTCTGCTTTTAACGTCGCAACTGACCAATCAGAATCAAGTTTTCCAGAGAGCCGTGTAATAATTAAGAAACATTATACAACAATAATGCGAATCAAGACGTTTTAACTGCACTGAGGTTAATGGGATACTCACTTGAGGAGGGCGTGTCGGAGTGCACAGGTGGCGTTGAGGGGACAAAGTTCGGGAAAAAGAAGGAGCGCAGAGAATGATCCGTGTGGAGAGGGGAACGCTGGGTGGGAAGATTCTCACAGCTTCCCGCCACACTGCTGTGGATCTTCAGGTTTAGGGGTTTGGTCTTCTTTTTTGCTCTACAAAAAAACAGAAGAAACATAAATAAATACAAGATCTGTTCCCAGAACAGCTTCTGGATCAACCTCTAGAGATGATACAGTGATCTGGGTAAACAAATAATGTTAAATAACTGTTCTGTGTTATGACAGTTGTATGTTTTCACATAAATGAACTTGATGAATGACAAACAGCTTTTTGTCACTTCCAAAAAAACTTTTAACCAAACGAGAATCCTATTCTAACGCTAGGGAAACGTTATGTGTTTGCTTGGTTCACGGGAGTGACTACTGCACTTTAAAGGTAGATAGTAAATGTTTTTTTACTGGTATTTACTAGATTTTTTTAACTCTCTTCAGTTTCTCCCACCAGATCTTTCTAAAAAAGCCTAAAACACTATCAAATTGCTTATCCTGAAAACTTATGTCATGCCTGATTAGAATGCAGCACAAAAAACAGGTTTTTCCATATTTCATATTAAAAAAACAATGATTTATTTCTCCAACTGAGGATTATTGTTGCCCAAGAGGAGGTATTGTTCGATTACACTAAGTTCTGGGGACACTCACACGCTCTCTCTCTTTCTCTCTCTCCATCTATCTATGTATCTCTCACACACTCACAGACACAAACACACAGTGACTTAATCAGTTAAACACACACAGTCTCAAACCGCTAATAAATGATGTTCTCGCAGAGAAGCTTATGTCGCCAAGAAGATTATTTAGACAAGTTAGCTGAAGCCTTCAGCGACGCTTCTTCCCAACTGAGTCACACAATGAGAGATTTCTGACTGCACACAATGAATAAACAGAGCACAGGTTATCGGCTTCTCACTCCCAGGGCTCTGTCAGCAATAAAAAAACACATTAAACCATTCAAATCCAATTAGATCCATTCATCTTCTCTGTGTGTGTGGGGGATGCGTGCGAGGCAGGGTCTCTTATTGTGCTGAGAAGATGTCTCTATGTGAGCGAACCAGAGGGAGACAGACAGACAGACACAAGACAGACAGAGAGACAGACAGACAAAGACAGAGATAAAAACATCATGCCATCCTTTCTCTTCTAATAACTTTTTACTCTGCTTTGGCTTCAAAAACTTTCAAAATAATTGTACGTCTGCTCCTACATTTACACTTAACAAAAACAAAATGTTTTGTCCGTTGTAACTGGAGCCCTAATGGCCACGGCCCAAAATGCAACGTTTGAAAGAGTTTCTGAGATTGTTTAAAAACAGAACATCAAAAGTAAAGCCTGTGCATCAGTTTTTGATTGGTTATGTATCACTCACAGAAGCCACTCCAAACTGTAACGCAACTAAACAAACTGAACTGATTTAGTATAAATCATCTGCACTGAACTGTGTGGCATGAAAAAAGGACATTAACTCAGCTTTGAACTTGAAAGGGAAGACAGATCTAACGGCAAATTTAAGAGAAGAAAGGGAAGGATATATACAAATTCACTTTCTTTCATTATGTAAAGATATAGTAAAAAATTAGATATTGGTCAAAATGATCAGAACGCTTTACAATAAGGTTCCATTTGATCCATTAGTTAACTACCTTAGTTAAAAGGAACCTAATTTGAAGTCAGGCCTTCAAATGATAAATGTTTTCATTTATTAATTCATTATTATGGACTTACTGGTATCTGAGAATCAGCAACAAAAATCACATTGAACACGGATCCATCATTTGTCTGCTCAATAACTAATCTTAATCTTTCTTAACCCAAAGTTACAGACTGCAGCTATAAATATACACACACACACACACACACACACACACACATATATATATATATATATATATATATATATATATATATATACATATATACATAGCAATAGCAATATATTTTATATACTGGAAAGAATTCACCAACTGAGTCTTGCTTTAAGAGTTGTTCCTCACCTCTTTTAACATCTTTCCTTCCACCATCATCTTTGCAAAGCTCACGGTGGGATTTGTAAGGCACTATTCTTGGAAAGCTGCTTTGGAACAATATGTGTTGCGAAAAGCGCTATACAAATAAATCCAATTGAAATGGATGTGTAGAAAACATTGAACTCTGCGGTTCTACCCCTGATAACAATGATGTGTAAATCTCAAAGACCAGAATGCATCAGTGTGTAGACGTCACAAACACAGAATGTGTGTCAGAAACAGTTTTCTTATTGCACAGTTCTTATTCTTGCACAGTTTTCTTGTCGCACAGTTTTCTTATTGCACAGTTTTCTTGTCGCACAGTTTTTTTATTGCGAAAGACATTGAGGTGTATAAACAAGATTGAGAGGGGAGAAACAAGAAACAATAAAAATAAAACACAAAACAGGTTGCAGGAGGTTGCAAAGAAATAATTTTGCCTACAGAAATACGAAGCCAAACAGCCCATGTTATGGTCTGAAACTTCTTTTAAGAAAATGTGCTGTCTGAGAGAATGTTTCATTGAGTGATGACACTGTTCGTTTTTTCCTATGTATTAAATTTGACATTTTAATGTTTTCATTTCTTGCTGTGTGATTTCTGAAAAACGATTAGAACATTAAGAAGTTGACGGGATTTGATTGGAACACACACACGCACATACATACACACACACACAGACACACTCACACACACAGTAGTTTTCTGTTTTTTGGGGACTTTGTTAAGACATAATGCTGTACATTCTATTCCTTTATCCTCAACCTACCCCTAAACATAACCAATAAAGAAGCCTTATCGTAGAGTCCGCTTGCTACAATGTAGGTGGGTGATTTTTACCAGAACAAAAAACCCTGTGTGCGTTTGTCAGTAAATGAAGGTACAGGACCACCCTTACGGTTAATTTATTAATAACTTAAACCCATACGGGACGTTTAACAAAAGTGGAGTCATTTGCATTCTTTGTTTGTGGAATTTAATTAACATTAATCATCATAAACAAGTAAAAAAATTCACACAAATGTTAATGTGAACTCCTGCTATAATTATTAATTACTAATGATTTTACTGACAATGACATAAGTTTTGATATTTATTTATAAAGTAAAATATAAAGAAATATAAAAAATTATATGTGGATTTCCTGAACATAAAAACCTGTTTACTGAGCTTTGACGTATCAGTGTACCATGAAACAGGAGAGAAAAACAGAGAAAAATGACTTGAGCTTTATGGGGTGGTAATAGTGGCCAAAAACTTTGGACTTAACAGTTTAAAACATAAAAGTGGATGTTTTGCAGAATGATCGCACAGTTTTATAGATGCAATGAAAACAGAGATGGAACAGGTTATTTTAAAAACGACAATAACATACCATAAAAGTTCATACAAACTCAGGGACTATATTTTTGCTCTCAAATCTCCAAATGACCTCATAGAATGAATTTTTGGTTGCTTACACAAAGCTATTGTATGTCTGCAGAAGGCAAAAAATGTAACAAAAAAAATCGTATGCATTTCTTTTAAATATTATAGTTCTACAAAATCATACAGGTTGGAAGGTACGAGAGGGTGAGAAAATAATGACAGAAGTTTTATTTTTGACTAAAAAAATAAAAACGATGATATTTCCCAGAAGGAAATGTTACTTCACTGGTAACTGAAGGAGCCAGTTGTCCGCTGTAATTGTGTTGTTTTGGTAGAGCTGTCAAAGTTTTGGAAATGATGTGTTTGTCTGTCTGTGTGTGGCAATGCTGTCAGTGACGGGAGTGACATGCGAGTGCAGAAGTCAGTCGTGTGTGGATACGACAAATACTGACAGCAGATATTTTCAAAACGTTTGTAAATGTTCATGTGGGGGGGTGTAGGGGGGTGGCAAGCAGAAGCAGGTGACAGGGAAAGATCTTGACATGCTACCTGAGACGAAACTATCAATCAGAAATGATTCAGAACTAAAGAAAGATATTGAAGAGTTTTGTTTAAGGTAAAAAAACTACTGTTGAATATTCCACAACATTCTCAAGATTTAAGAGTAACCTAGCAAAACTTCTACTAAATACAACAATGAAAACACTCTTATTGAAGATTATTTGTCAGTCATACAGCCTTACTTATGTGCCGCTACCCAGCTAACAGAGAACATTTTTTAAACGTTGGCTAACACTATCTGTTATCAAAAATGTTTTTGCTGTAATATTAGTAGAACATTATAAATTATATATCAAAAACATTATTATATATGTATATAATGTTTTTATAACCAAACAATATCGCTAATGCAACATCTAAAAAAGGACATGTAACTTTTTTTTATGTTTTTGTTACAAATTTAAATGTTAGGGAAACTTACTAACAGCCTTAAATTGTTAGCTGGGTAGAGAATATAATGTTTACTGTGGTCTCTCCCCTCAGCAAGCCGAGCGCTAATAGGGAGGAACAGGTATACTTAGTCTCCATTAGATTTCACCTCCACTCATTACACACTCTGTGCTCTGCAGAGCGATGGGAATAATGTGTCACGGAGGTGAAGGAGAAGAGCAAGAGGCCAATATCATTTCTCCACTTAACAAGGTTTTACGTTCAAGATAAGAGCGCTAGTATCAAAACAGCCAAAAATTAGACCAAACAAAGTGTGTGTGGTCTGTGTTTGTGCACGATTGTGGGCTGTTCCTTATACAATATGCTTGTGCATCTGCCTGAGAAAGTTTTACCATGGTAACCATGTCAGTGGTTCACCTATTTAGCTAAGAAAAGATTCACTATTAAGGTTGAAAACAATTGTTTACCCTGCGTTTTAAAATTGTTGAACGGTTTTCACCTGTTTCCTGACTTGGACCAGTAAGCAACCCCCTAGCAACACCTCAGCAACCACATAACATAAAGAACCACTCAAGACTTGCACAAACAGGTGTCACTCAAATTTTCCTCCTAAAATGTACAAAAGCACTACAATTAAACTCTGGTAACTTACTATTAATGTATTATTCATTTCTTTATAGGATTTTCCAAGCAGGCTAATACAGAAAATAAAGACAGCAAAGCAATATAATCTAAATTTTATACCATAAACTAATGAATGAGTGCCCTGGCTCTTTAAATAAGCAACACTTGATGCGTTGATGGAACTAATAACTCAAGCCCCTGTCAGGCGACACGGCGTTCACAGAACGGAGATGAAAGAGGCTTGGAAGATGTGGGCTGATTCATTGACATAGATAGTCTCCAGATACTCGTTCAGGGTCTCCCAGCAGGTCTATGTCCGACAGCTTGACTCCTATCTTAGCAGGACACGGCAGTGATAAATCAGTGATGCGCAGGGACGCGACAGAGACCCAGGCGTTCTTAAACACTCATTTAAATTCATAATCATGATTCCAATCTGGGTGGCGGGGAGGAAAGAGAGACTCATAATGAGGGGCAGATCGTGGAGGGGACAGTGGCCACACCGGCGCTTATGTGCCTTTAACTCCCACTCATTAATAAGACAGAGGAAAAGACTGGCATTAACATGGATGAGACTTGCTTAAATGGGCAATTGCTTAAATGCACAGTTCTTAACACACATGCAATAACGGTTGCATGAGACACAGAGTGATGCATAAATATATGCGCGCACACACACACACACACACAGGAAATGCGCCAGATACTGTAGCTAACCTATACTGAACCACAAAACAAAAGAAATACAAAAGCTATTGGTGGACAAAGACAATTAAGCCTTTTATAAAATTACAAACAAACTAAGAAAAGTAAATCATCTGGGTGTGTGACGTTGATGAAAATTCTTTTAAATACTCACCCACTTTTTTCAAAACCTCTATTATTTATAATACAGCAGCTATTCTGAAGTACGCGTGTTTCTCGAGAGGTTAAACTCTCAACATGTCTTCTGTTGTGTCTCAGATTTGAAATGACAAGAGTGTGTAATTTTTCATTTTTACTGTCACAATACTATAAACTGTGATACTGCTAAAACAATAGTGTTTTTATTCAAAATATATAATTGTAACATGAGAAAAAAACTGTTAATTTTCTGAGAGAGATTCATGCAAGCACTCAGTCTGGTTTGACCAGATGAGCGATGATTTGTGACGGATGACAGTGAGTTTTCCCCTCATTCAGACAGTGTTTGGTGGGACTCAATTAGCTGTGTGGATTTATGAGCTGTGTGCACATTCTGAAGAGAGAGACCATTAAAAAGGACAAACCTGGACACCACTGCTTATCTTTTATTTTAACCTTTATCACCTAACTAACGTTTTATAAAATGCCAAGTATGCTTGCGCAATCTTTCTTTTAAAATAAATGCCATCTGCTTTGAAATTTTGATCAGAATTTTAAACCACTTGCCTATTAGTGACTAACAGTAAGAACAAACCACCAGCAAGTAAGAAATATTTGCTTTAAGGGCAAAATGTGACGCTTTTATCCAAAACAACTTACACTGCCTTTAAAATATACTTTTTCTGTCAGGTAATGTGATCTCTGAGACTCAAACCCACAACCTTTGCGCTGCAAACACAATGCTATACTAATTAAGCTAAGAACACATTCCTCACATATTTTAAGCTCTTAAAATGTTGGATAAAATCTTAAAATATGCCAGATAACAGAGGCTTGTCTAATTCAATAATTCATAATTTGTTAATCAATTTTAATTGTGGGAAACCAAATTCATTTGTGCTCATTCTTTAATGACGCATTTGTAGTTTACAGAGACGTTTAATAGTTACAGCATACATTAATACAGTACTAAAGTATCTCTTTTCTGAAAATGTTCATTAATTAGACAAAGCCTTTATAAAGAAACAAAGTCAGGCAAAATTGTGCTAAATGATTGAACTAAAAATTCTTAGCCTTTGTTTATTCATTGTCAATGAAAAAAGAATAATTATATGTGTGTGTGTGTGTGTGTGTGCGTTATAGGCAATTTGTTGCATAACAATAGGTTTGATTCACTCATGTTTTTAGGATTTCTCTGCGCTCAAGGCAATGCTCTCGTATGATCATATCCTTTAGACTGAACCCCCAGCGCTGCATTAGCTCTGAACTACAGCACTCACTCCATGATCAAACACTCATCTCATTCCAAAGGTTTTGGGCAATAAAAACACTCTCATTAAAAGTAAGAGAAGAAAAACACGAGTCCGTGGAGGTAACACTCCTAATCAATTCAAACACTGAGACTCGCAGATGCAAATTTATGAATTTCAAGCAATCCGCAGTAGAATAGCGTGAAAAAGAGAAAGAATTGAGGCATGATTCACGCACCTCCTCCCCCGTGTGCCACCCTCTCCCTGTCCTCCCTGTATTTACTCCGTCTCTCTGCCGGAGTCTCCCCAGATCATCAGAAGAAATGAAGGAGAGCTTAACATTTTCCGTACGGCGGCGTTTCCCCCGCACACACACACACGCTGTCATTAAGTTCAGAGCAAACACACTTTAACTCTCAGCAAGAAGCAGGCACACAAGGATTAATGAGACACGTACGTTCTTTGATGATTGTAAGAATGTAAAAACTCTCTCACACGTCTTCAGAGCTTCATGTGTGTGTTATATGTTTTATGTACATGTTAGCTTTGTTATTTTATAGCGGTCACTGTTTCTAAACAAGATTACTTAGTGTTACTTACACTGTGACTAGATTTGCTAGTCAGTCTTGGGGAATAACTAGTTGAAAAGACATTTCTTTCATTGAATAGTATATTGCTTAACAAACTGGGCTATTGTACACACACACCTCATACTGTATTGCATTGTATTGCAAGTTTTTACATTGTAAACACTACACTTTACACTGATACTTTTTACTCTGATTCTGTAAAAAACATGACATGGCTACTATAGGTAAATCATGGTAACCACAAATTAAGTATGTTTTTGCTATAGCAACCATAATTCAGCTATTTGTAGTACAGCTGTGGGTGTATTATACAAATAGCAACTTATGTTTTTTACTATATTTTTACTATAATAAAACCATGTAATGGTTTGTGTTCTTCTACCTTGATGTTCTTGAGAGGACTGACAAAATAAGAACTCAAAATCCATAATCCTTAATCTTAAAACATTATGAGAAATGTTACAAAACTACAGAAAGCAACAGTGTAAACTGATAAGCTTCACATCAACTAGCTACCTGGAGAGACACAGGCTAATGCAGTTGCGTGTTGACGCTCATTAGCATAGCAAATAAGCCTTGCTAATTATCTCTACAGTGGAGGACAGCACTCAGCCTGAAAAGGGCAGAGAGAGAGAGAGAGAGAGAGAGAGAGAGAGGTGGCCTGGGTACATAAGCAAAATGAATAGCCATCCACTCCACTTTAAAAAGTTTAAGAGGTGACAAAAGTGTGTTTTCGATTAGAGAGTGAAAATCTGATGGCCGCTGAGTTTTGCATGTATTAACAAGATTGAAACCCAAGACAAGCTGGACAGAGAAGATGCAAATTTACAAAAGATTCTGGTGCAGAACAGACTATTGAAAATATTCTTTGGCTGTCTGACATAAACTGATGGAAAACAAAAGATGGATTGAGACACAATCAAACTGAATCATTTGTATTTTTATACATCTGTGCATTTATTTCTATTATAAAATCTTGAAATATAGAGAAGTTAGAATTTTTAAATTCTAACTAAATTTCTTTGATGTATCAATTGTTGAAAATGTGCTAAAAAATAAACTAATTGTTAACAAAAGAAAATGTTGTCAATTAGAAAGACTGTCAGTTTTTAAGCACAGATATGTCTCTTTTAATTGGCTGAGCAGGCACAGTTATCAGCCAATGAGAAACAGTCATCTTAAAATTGTCAAATATCTGATGATTGCTCAGCCCGCTTCATCAGTCTGTTACAAACACAGATTTTAATGCTGTAAAGCACATACAGTACTGTACAAATGAAAACAGACAAACATCACAAAACATATTCAACAGCTTACAACTGCGAATTAATCTAAAAAATCCCATCAGTTACGATCCAATCACAAAGGCAAAGTTGCCGAATCGGATGACATGCAAATCAGACAGCACTAATTTCATCATCTCCCGCTTTTTCGTTCCAGCAGTTTCCTCTTCAAAGCTGCCAAATATGATAAAACAGCTGTCAAACATTCCACACTCAAAAATATCTCCTCACGCGATGAAAATAAAACAACCGGCTAACAGAAAGAATGCTACACATATCACACGATACACTGAAAGACGACCAGAAAGAAAATGTCACTTATGTTGTGAATTTATAAAATGTCTGAAAGAAAAACAGACACATTCTCACAGTCCCTCCGTAATACAGATTCCTTTCAAATATTCAAAAGGAGCGTCGTGCCGGACGCACTTATGAATGTTGAGAGAATTCCTCTGCCCTCTCTCATTAAAAATCCCTCATTAGGAATTCTGGAGCGAGTGTGAAAGGGTCACAGGTTAATGTGAGCTGTCAAAAGGTCTGTAATTATAAGGGAGAAACAGGTCTGCGCAGGTTTATGGCCAGTTTCTCTGCGTTAGACGTGAAACATTTGCCAAGCATCAAAAAGATTATAGAGTGAAGTCATGCAACTGACATGGCCTTAGCTTATAAGCAACCAAAGCAAGATTTAGAATAGGACTAAAAAACGTTCTGGGAATGTTCCCTGTTTGCTGGATTTGCTCTTAATAGCTTTATGCTATAGAAGCATAAAGCTATTTTTTTCAATTTATCATTAAATTGACAACAGCAGATATAAACGTGCCTTGCAAAGCTTCAGTTTCATTTAAAATTTATCATTGGCAATCATAATCATTCCCCATGACCACACACACGCTACATATGAGCCGCATGCGTTTCATGAGGTCACGAGTGAGTCAAATCAACATTAAATCCAATTCAATTGTGATTCAAATGTGAATTAAATGTGAATTAGGTGTGTAACTCATTAATCTCCCACGAGTCGCTTTTCCCACAATGTTTCATTATTTTATGATTTAGCCAAACAGCTGCTCTAATGAGATACCTGTAGCACCAACTCATCATTTATTAAAATGAGAGAAGAACAGAAAACACAGTTTTTCCCAATGAGCTTAAGCAAATATGTAAATCAGGTAACGGCACTATTACGGTGAAAAGTCTGCAACTGCTGATGAAAGGAGCCATTACAACCTCTTTTAACTAAAGCTACATGCACAAATTATACTTCAACAATAGCATGGAAACAATGTGGGCTTGACAGACAAGCGCATTTACCAAAATTGTAGCATAATAAAAGTCTCCACAAATGATTATTAATGTGGAAAATTTTGGAAACTTGTTTTGGACGGTTACTGGTTGTAAACTGAGGAAAATGTTCTTTTATGGAAAACTTTCTTGACTGGAAAACTAAACTATTGTGACCACAGACCAAAACTACAAATCAAAATGTTGTGGAACTTACTTCATAACTGATTTGTTTAAGACAAGAAAATGCTAGCTACATATTTAGTCTTTCACAGGCAAACACAAATGTGTGATTTCAATGCCTCTGACACAAACCTTGTTTGATGCACCCTGTGACATCAGACGCCATAATGGCCATGAAATATTCTAAAACTACATTCATAACTTATTCAGTGATTCATAACAGAAGGCTGCTATCACCATCACATGAACTCTAGTGATAAATAAACATCAAAAGACAGGCTGTAAATATGTCTGCATGTACGTGTATTTTTCTGCTACTGTACATGAGACAGGGCCTAATTATAGAACAGATGACCTTGTTAAAAGCTAAACGTATCAGTGCCTGATCACAAATTGCCCTTTGGATAAATTAGGAAAATCTCAAATGGACAATACAAGTCCCAAATCAGTTCTGGTGGAGATATAAAGATAGTTTTGTCCTGATTGGATTTCCCTATTTGCCAGTATTCTCAGAGTCCAAGGCCTTATTAAAAGACCATGGAGTAGGTCTGGATCATATCACAGCATAATGACCTAATGCTATTGAACCCGGTTCACTGATAGGAGCAGGAAGTAATGTCTCTTTGTTCCTGTGTTCTCACTTTCCTCTATCAACACAACAGGCTGTGTTCCAAAATATAGTGAGTCGCCTTACTGCCTACATAGACTACTTACTACTTTTCAATGATTTGGGACGTTTAATATATGCAGCAACTTTCATTGGTTTGATTTAAATTAATTCTGGTGAAGTTTTGATTGAAATATGAAAATATGAAATATGAAAGCAATTCTGGACCAACAGAACCAAGAGAACCAAACTGCAAGTGTGAACACACCCTTACTGGCCAAACATCTCACAAACATTTTTCTTCATGAGACTTGACTTATGTTACAACAGAGTTTGACTTTAGCATGTTGCTAAAATAAAATATGCTAAAATAATGTATGTATGATTGATGTAGTCTGACTCACTTGGGCGTCTGTGCTTCGTCTATTCTGTTGCCCAGCTGGAACTCGTGAGATTTGCTCCGGTGAAGAGCCGTGAATCCCGGAAGAAGGTGGATAAGCTTCCGGCTGGCAGGCGGCGGCGTTCCTGGGGCCTTCAGTTTGTTCCTGCGCCTCACCTGCGGCGTTCCTGGAGGGGTCATGGTGTTCACTACTAAGGGAGTCCGCGGAGGTGTGTGAGCGAAGTGCCTTTGCCTGGGGGAGGGAGGGAGAGAGTGATGCCCTGTGTCCAGAGGGGACGGGAAGAGGCCGCAGTGAGGGTCCACGGTGAGCCGGTCTGTGTGGGTCTGTGGATGTGGGGAGTAAAAGGGGGGTGCCAGCGCCTGAGGACTCTGGCACAGGTGCTGACTGTAGCGGGAGTGCAATTTTGGACTCTGGGAGAGCTGGAGACGGACCCACTGGCTGTGGTCTGCCGGGCCCACAGGTGTGTTCTCTTTACCCGACTCAGAAGTGGGCCACTGAATGGACCAGTCTTGTTTGGGCTGGTTACCACTGGATCCTGCAGACAGTGTGAACAGTAGGTTTAAGAATACAGACCAAAATATTAAAGAACAGCAGAGCAGAATGGAGGAGAAGAGAGACAGAGGAGAGGAGAGGAAAGATGAGAAGAGACAAGAAAGGAAGAAGAGAAAGAGAATATATGAGATAAGAAAAAGAAAAGACAAGGAGAGGAAAAAGGAAAGAGAGTAGACAGGAAGAGAAGAAACAGAGAGGAATAAGAACATGAGAGATGAGATGAAAAAATAAAGAGGAGATAAAGAGGAGAACAGAAGAGATCAGATTGAGATGAGAAAAGAATCGAGTACCAAGCAGCAGATGAAGGATGTCAACAGTGAGGAGACTCAGACCGCATCTATCATATCAAACACACAGAGAAAGATGAAGGAAATTATATGATTGAGAGTAAAGTGAGTCTGAAACGTCTCAATGTAAATGATCTGTGACTGATAACACAACAGATGATGAAGACAGACGGACTGTAAGACTTATGCCGCCTCACCTCCATTACTGTGTAATTTATCATCTTCCAGTTGTTCTGAAAAAACAAAAGAATTTGTTAGTCCATATTAAAAACAAACATAAACTAGTAGATTTAGTTAAACTTTATCTGTACAGTACCCAAAAATTCAATATTTAATAATTTGTGTCATTCTGTCTGTAAGTTTTCATTTTTATGATATTATTAATATTGTAGCATTATTTTAATATTTCAAATATTTCTCATGCGTTACCTACTGTTAACAACTGTCCAATCTCTGGACTGTATTTCATGTTAGGGGCAATATCCTCATATTTACTGCAGATAGACATTCTGTCTAAAGCTGTAATTGTTTTTTACAGTTAAAAAAACTGTAAAAGTTCTCTCAAAGTTATCAAAAAGGCCTTGCAGTAACATTGGTAGAATGTTTTTAACGTTATTTATATTAAAATGAGGATCATTTTAAAAACTTAGTAACTTTATAGAAAATTCAACCTTTAATGGTTCATTCAAACTTCATTAAACTCCACCATGTTCCCATTTCATATTGTTTCTATTTATCTCTCACCCAAGTGTATCTCCCTCTTTGCATTACAGAAGGACAAACAGTATCCCAGCAGATTCACATTAAACATGGATGAACTGATTTAACCCTTCGGTTTTTCACTGCGGTTTTCCACCGTCATCTGACTGATGGGGTCTTTATTTAGGAGAGCTGACAGACAAGAAAATGAGCAGAAACCCACACAGTCCAACAAGCTACAGAACAATTAATCAAATCTTTAAAACTTGTCAAATAGTTTAACGGTTCTAAACAGAGTCCAATTTTTTTTAAGCAAATGGTTTTAATAAAACTAACTTTTTAATCAGACCTGTTCAATACTGATGCATATTAACACTGTTTTTTGGTTAGAAATAAATGAAAATACATTTAATATAAAGGGAAAAGTCTCCTCTCTTACCCTGATTCTCAGGAGTATAATAATGATTAAGAATTTAGAAGTCATCAGGTCCAACTTCCATGCAAAAGTCAGTTTGTCTTAAATTGACTTCAAAGTAGATTATATGCCAGATTGTATGGTCCTGTGTCTTCTGTAGAAGATTATACATAGAGGATACATTTAAATAAATAAATTTAGACCACATTACTTAGTGACTGCTATCAGCATGAAGAGATTTTGAATGCTTTTTTTGCTAATCAGGTCTATGTATGATCAACCAATCACAGGCCTCCGTGGATGATACCTGGTCCTGATGCTGGGGACACGATGCACAATTGAGGCCAAGAGCCCTTCACAGCCCAAATAAACACCCCCCCCCACACACACACACCAAAGACGCTCACTCTGGGGGACACATTCCTCACTCTCTGACCAGGATGGGAGATGAGTGTTTGGCACTTCTAAGGACGCTCCGGCGGGAAAGGCTGAAGGCCTCTTCTCTCAGTTCTCATAAGGTCTGGGAGATGCTCAAATGACCATCTTAATTACTGAGAAGATGACAAACAAGCTACTCAGAGTTACTCAGAGTTTCAACCCCGCTGCTGCTTGACCCGCGTCACTTGACTTGAGTTGCGTAAGTGTCCATGATGTCAAGTTGCTTATTTGATGTTGAGATACTTCTAAGTTTAATGTGCAAAGACTATGAGATGCTTGGGACAGAGAGAGATAACAGACAGACAGACACAGCCAACCAGACAGACAGACAGACAGACGAAAATAGCTTTTGCTTCAAAATATTGTTGTGTGTATTTCTAAACGTCTATATCTCTCCACCCCATGGTGGTTTTGTCTATCATCAATTTTCGAACCCTGGATTCACCTGTATTGCTACTGAAAGGTGCGAATGAATCTGTCTGTTGTGTAACAGATAGTGGCTTTGCTACAGATGTCAATAATTCCTCAGTGTTTGTTCACCTGAAATGATTCAAACTGCACCAGCCAATGTCATAGAGTCATTTTCATTTTCACCTGCAGACATGCAAACCCTTCAAACATTCTTCCTGATTTCTCTCATCTCATTTTTGAGATAACATTCTCACAAATTTGGGTTGTAAGAACGTTACCATAACATTCCCATTAGGGAACAAAAACTTTGAAAAAAAATAATATTGAAAGTTCTGCAAGTGTTGAAAACAAGCAGTTTTTTTAGACATTGTATTAATTCCTTTATGG
>JBAJNP010004021.1:0-35731 GCA_036877545.1 Yasuhikotakia modesta
AGTGTCGCTCTGAGGTATTATTTCTAAGTTATTCATGTTTAGCCCGTAAAATAGAATTAAGTCTAGAGTGCGTTTACGGATTGCGTGGGCCCTTCCACGTTTTGTCTGATGTCAAAGGAGTTGAGAATGTCCATAAAAGCGAGTCCTAGTATATTTTTTGTGATATCGACGTGAATATTAAAATCACCAACGATTAGGGCTTTATCTACAGTGACTATTAGCTCAGATAGGAAGTCCGCAAGTTCTTTAAGAAAATCTGTGTGGTGGCCTGGAGGTCTGTAAATAGTAGCTAAGACAAGAGAAAACGGTTTATTGTTATGATCTGCTAGTGATACGTTTAGCATAATTACTTCAAATTAGTTAAATTTTAGTCCAGTTTTATGACTGACTTTGAGTATATTTTTATAGATTGTAGCGACGCCACCTCCTCTACCCTTCAAGCGAGGCTCATGCTTATAATAGTAATCTTGTGGGGTGGATTCGTTTAAACTAAGGTAGTCATCTGTTTTAAGCCAGGTTTCTGTTAAGCACAGCGCATCCAAGTCTTTGTCTGAGATTATATCATTGATAATGGGTTCTTTATTGGTAAGAGATCTAATGTTAAGGAGACCAAATTTCTGCAGCGTTTCTTCTGTAGATATACTATTTTCTAGCTTTATATTAATTAGATTTGTACGAGATGAGGTACATAGTGCTCTGTAATTATTTGTTCGTGGAGCAGACACAGTCGATATGTGTTGATATGTGTTCTCCGTCAGCCTTGCTATTTGATTACACTTAGTGCATTTAAAGCCCTCCTTGCTGACGGGTGAAGCTAAGCTATGCATGTGGCATGAAATGCAGGTGACAACAGTAAGCAAAGGAGCGACTTCCTTACCGCTTTCATGGCGGGCGGTGAGGTCTTTATTCATGCGGTCAGTGAAGCTGCATCGCGAGGGGGACGAGGTCCTTGGTTCTGGTCGTTTCGTTCGCTGGTGGTAGTGCGGGTTCGGGGTGGTGGTCATCGAGCCTTGCCGAGTCTTGAGCCCGTGAGTCCAAGCAGGCTTCTCTGCCGCCTTCGGTTCTACACTCCGGGCTGAGAACAGATCTGCAAAGCACACGTTTGGACACATCTGCCATTAGATTGACAGGGAGAACAAAAATTCACGGTAAGCTATATATGGATTGTGAAGCTAACGGGCTATATGCTAACAGCGGGCGCAACTAGGAAAAACAATATATATATTATTATATTTTAATAGCCTTTGTGTTAGCTCAACTGGTAGAGCATTGCGTTAACACCGCAAGCCCTGATAAAAATATGTGTACCTTGAATTCACTGTAAGTTGCTTTGGATAAAAGCGTCTGGTAAATGTAATACATTTTTTTTCTTGACACTTCTCAAAGTGTTTAAAGTGTTCAGAGTGTATTTTGAATTGTATTGTTGAGTTAGGCGAGTGGTAGAATTCCCCATTAACATTTTTTGTTGTTGTTCCACCGCCACTGTTACAATTAAAACTGTATGTTGAGCAGAGCAACATTGTTTATTATAAATGCTATTGTCTAATAATAATGTACTATGTTAAACTTAAACCTCTACATTGTTCTTGTCACAATGATCAACTGAGGCACTACAAGTCATTTCAAGCACCTGGATTGTGGTGGAAGATGATGTTGTGGTGAGTTATATCCCCAGGTTTGCCAATGCATTTGTACTGTTGTTTGGGATGATCTATGTGCTACATTGGGACTACCCCAAAAAGTAGGGGGTCTTTCTTTTGGCTTCATCCAGAAAGTACTGATGGGTCTTTATGAAGGAAAACCACTGAAACCCTGCCTAGTAGGCCATGTTAAGAGTTCAAAGTGGGCACATGCATGTGTCCGTGTTCATGCATTTTCATATAGCATCATATCTCGAATGTTGTATGTTGTTAGTCATGTTGTTTAAAGTATTTGAATGAAAGCTAGTTCACATTTGGTAGACTATGTCTTGCCTTTCAAATCTACCTCTGTTTTTCATGGTTACGCTGTAAATAGTATAACTTGTTTATCTGAATCTTCAATTGAGATGTGCCTTTTACAGTACTAAATTATATTTCTGGATGTTTTTGTAAGTCTGAAATGCATAGACTTGATGTTTTAGTTGTATTTTAATTTTAATTATTTTGTTTTACTTTTTTTAGTCAAATGCAATTTCTTTTTATATTATTCCTCCCCATCTCACTTCCAGTTTGATGTGTTGCAATGAAGTATTTCTTCGAATTATTCTGTTAAACATATGGCCTGATTTCTTAAAACAGCACTTTAAATGTTCAGAAACTTGTTCTGGACTTCCAGTGTTTTTACATGTTCAGAGGCATGCATGGGGTTTTAAAAATTGTAAGGCTGAATAAAGAAAATACATTCTTCAGCTAATGTTGTATTTGTTGTGTGTTTTAATATGCTGAACTTCAGCATGATAAATTCATTAGCATGAGTCATGCAAAAGTGTGTGTTTTTGAGTTATTTATTATTTTATTTAAATGATTGCTGCATCAAAGAAATTGTGTCTAGACGAATTAAAAGCATTACTTATAATAAACAGTGGTTTTAAGTGCACTTTACTTAAATATTAAATTCAAAATAAGTTTTAAGTTTGGATTTATAGTAATGTATAATTACTGTTTACTCAATTTTGGATGCTGAACATTGCCAGATAATGCAGAGGAATCCTAGTCTACCTTATGTAATGGGAGTAAAAAAAAGTCTTGCCTTTTAAATTCATTGCATTCATTGCCTTTTAAATTTATTTCCACACCACTGCAAATGTTTCAGTTGACATAATGCACAACATATTAGAGGGGGTTGCTCAATTTAAGATGAAATTACTCATTCAGCACCTTGTTGAAAATTATACCACATCAACAGAAGTACACAAAAGAATTCAGAGTTTCAACCATGGCTTCATGGAACAAAACAACAATCCTCCTGGTGTACAATTAAAAGAGGGTTCCAGTGACTTGGGATTAAATGCCACTCAGAGCTGGTGTTTGTTGCGTTATCTGCTCATAATGTTTGTAGATCTTGTGCATCCTAATGATAGTTTGATCCAAATGCCATGAAATTTGGTCCTGGGAAAATGGTCTCCTCAAATGCAATGGAAGTTGGCGCTGAGATGGCTGGGAAACTTAATGTCCCTATGTGGACTGAGGTCCGAAATGTGGTTGATGGTTTGGTGGTTTGTGTTCAAGTTCAAAATGACATGCCTGTATTTAATGTAATCTAGAATATTGTTATTAATCATGAGCACATCCTTTTAAAAACAACTTCACTAAAAACGTTATGTTTAGATGAACATGTCCACGCGTACAACGTTGCGCATACCATAGAAGCACCTCATGTTTTGGAGGTTAAGGATATTTTGCACCACAAGTTGTTTGACATTTTAATGTCTTATGGTGGTGATTCTGATTAGTTTAATGTACCATATAGTTTCATGTAATTTTTTTAATTTCCTCCATTATCACAAATTTTTATTTTAGTACTGTTTTTATTTCATTTTTCCACAAAATGATGACGCATTCATGATTCTGTGAATTAAGTGTAAGTGTAATGTTTTTTGAAGAGGAGCTTGAAAAATAAAATTGTGAGACCTATACAGGTTGTTGTTGGTTTTATTTTAATACGGAAAAGCAAGTGTCAGGGTTTCAGGGAGGAGGACCCAATAGCCGAAACATTTGAACATGAATTTATTGACAACACATGATACATGAGGGTAGTGAGGTGCACAGGTGAGACAACAACTGGAACACAGCAAACAAAGACAACTTGAAAACCACTGGATCAGACAGGCATCAGGGGAGTAGAGTACAGGGTCAGCAGAGAGAGTGCAGCAAAACTAGGCGGATGGAGAAGCCTGAGCAAGCCAAGGCCAGATGTTTGTTAGACTGCAGACTCTGAAGCAGACCAGGTGCCATGAGATGTTTGTTAGACTGCAGACTCTGAAGCCGACCAGGTGCCATGAATGGGGATCCAGTGGGCAGGAACACTAACGCCACAAGAAAAGACTCCACAAGAACAAGTTAGATAAAATTAAACAGGGTCATTACCAAAACACAAATAGAACCAGCACAGACAAGAGGGCAGGGAGACTACAAGTAGAGAAAGGCACACAAGGAACAGGTGAGGGCAATTAAATAAGGACTCAATGAAGGCTAACAAGGAGATGAGGAAAGGAGGAAATGAGGAGGAGCTAAAAAGCACATGGCAAACAATAACAAGGTCATGTGACAAAACAGGAAAATGAAAACAGTGTCAGGGCACAACCCTGACAGCAAGTTCTTCATTTTTAGGCCTTTTTGAGGGTAAAATCTGAATGGTGTAATTTAGAGGAATAAATCTGGATAGAGTTAGTTGTTCTTTATAGTTCACCCATAATTAATGATAAACAACTCTGGAGGGGAAGTAAATTGTGGTAAATTTGAAGTTCCTCTGAACAGAGTTGAAAGGTAGCAGAGTCAGTTTCGTGTAGCTCTGAACTGAGTAAAATAGTACAAGAGTTAATTTAAAAAAACCACTAAATAGTCAAATGTAACAGGAAAGAGTAAAATATTAACACTAAAATGAGCATAATTAACTCTGGGAAAACAACTCTATCAAAAGAGTAACTTTTACTCTTTTCAGAGAGGGACCAAATGTTTTCTGGGATAGAGTAAAATTTTAAAATTTAAATTTTACTCGGGCAAATTTACTGTGTGGCTAAATGGCAAGGGGATTAAATAGGAAATAATATCTTGTGCAAAATAACTAGCAGGTGTGTATAACAGTAATTACATTATCTTTTCAAAACCTCAAATTTCTTTATTTCAATTGTGCTGATGTATTAATATTCAGGTGGAATGTCTATTTGCATCATATTGGCAAAGCCTATTTACATTAACACCACTCACTAAGGTAGAAACTGGACTAGCAAACACTAGAAGTTACTCGCGCAACTGCTCTTATCATTTGCACGCAATGTGTTATTATTGTATGCTGCTGTATTATGTAGTACTATACTGAGGTGCAGATAATTGCCACTATTTTCAAAAAGTAATGTAAATAACCAGCAGAAAATCCAGCTATTTTAACAGTGTATATAGCATCCACCTTCTATTAACACTTAGTGAAAATGTATTTATACGAAATTGTGAGAGAATTTTTTTTAACTTGTGTGTATTTGTTTTATAATGTGGGAAGAATATTTTTTGCATTAGGTGGCGTTATGAGCTCATGGCACCAGTCCATCATTAGATCAAAGAAGAAGAAGATGAACTTCAAAACGACAGAGAGAAGCTACGTGGTTCAAACGATGGATCTGCGACACAAGTACGATGTTTTCGGGAAAACAGTTGCGAGTAGTTAGTTAGTTTCTCCGACGATGCATTACAGTGGTTAAGCAGCGAGCTATGTCGTTGTTCGGGAAACGCACCCCTGATTGTAAGGCAAAACGTGATCGCTTGGAGCGAGAACGTGCAACGATTGGTATCTGATTGGCTTAAGTAGAAGCTCTACACAAATATACGCAGCGATTTGCAAACGCATAGAAAACTGTCCACAAATGTGTGCAGTGATCTTCAGATGCACAGGACGCGATTCACATATGAATGCCAGACAAAGGTGTGTTTGTAGAATAAAAAAAATTGTGAATATGTTTTTTATTTGCAAGTCTAATTTTACTTAATTTTGAATTTAATTCATGTTTGTGGAACTATAAGATTTATTTGTGGACCTCAGTCTATTTATTTTGTGAATATGCTAGGTTTTTGTCAATTGCTTGACATTTATTTGTGGATCATAATATATATATTTGAAGACTAATCTGACTCCATATCTTAAGATGAACTTCGTAAGAAAGTTCGCATCGTAAGAAAAACGCAACATACTGAATGGTATACTACTTAATGCCGTCAACTGTTCGTCGAATAGTAAAAAAAACAACTATGTTTTAGAAGTTACGTTTTTTTAAAAAAAAAAAATCGGGTTTAGAGTGTATTGCCAGACAACATTTTGGTTTGGGGGGGTTACAAACATACAACCGCCCCGTCACCCCAGCCCCAGATAAAAAGTGTATTTGAATATTTCTACAAAAGAACATATTTAGTCACATTTTTAATCTCTAATTATTAAAATATACATTTGTTCCACAATCATACAAAAAATAAAATCTACATATACAGTGCACGTAAAAAAGAGCTACTTTACATTGAATAAGGTTATGAAACCAGAACAAATGAAACCAACTAATATTTGAACATCCATGGTAACATTTTACCAAGGCCGCCAATAATTATGTTTTAATGCCCCCAAAATTCTAAAACGCTCATCAACATTTGCATTTTTAAGACTGACATGTCTGGTTTTCAGCTTCTTGGATTCAAAAGCTCCAGCTTGTGCGTTAATAGATATTCTGTCAATATCACAAATCTCAGTCCTCTTCGGCAAAGAGCAATAATATCTGTCCGACGTTTGATGAGTGCTGGGGTAAGAAACGGGTGTTTGGGGTAAAGAGCTTGTTGCGTCGCTATCCGCGGTACTGAAGTGAAGGACTTCGGAGCCACTAAAACGACTTGAAAGCTGTGTCATGGTCGAGTGGGAGTCTCTGTCCGATTTGAGATAAAGACTGACACCAGCAAGACAATTTCTGTAGCCTGCTTGGTATTCAGAGGTTCCTGTATTGACAAAAAATCATATTTATTATTTATTTTTCAATAATTTTCTTTTACCAAATATCTGTCTGTGTGTGTGTCTGACCGTCGTCAGTCCGTCTACCTATCTATCCTTAATATTTTTGATGAAATACACAACACCCAGGCTTTCACTTTGTGCTATACAGACCCTAACATATTTGTCCCACTCCATCTTCCACTCCATATTTCTCCCATTTTAACAGGAAATTGAATCACCTGGATCTGCTGATGAGCATGGGAAAATCAAAAGTTTTCTTGTTTTCGTTTATGTATTTTAAGATAGTTTATAAATCTCAACGAACTAACCTAATATACTATTATACTGTCCTACTTTTATTTCTTAGAAATTATTTTTAAAAATACAATTTTTTTGTAAAACTAGAATTTGCTCAGTTGAAATAATCACTGAAATGCAGTTTGATATCGAAGAGTTACACTCAGCAGATGTTACCGATTCGGTTGGATGGCACATACACAAAGTAATTTAAAGCATTTAATCATGTATCTTCAGGTCAAGAAGCATTTAGAAGCTTGTTAAGCAATTTTAAACAAAGCCCGTTCAAACTCTTGACTGGATTCTAACTAAACCAGCATACAAACCTCTCTCGGTGTTTTGCAGATTCCTCAGATGTTTCACAGTCAGCTCCAATATGTCAGCCTTTTCCAATTTTCTTTTGCGGATCTAAGTAATATAATAAAAACAACATTTCAGTATGTACTTGCGACAAAGTTTAAAAGAAAACAAAAAGACGTGAAGTTTCTTACATTGTTAAAATAAATAGTTTCCAGAAGATTTTTCAATTGATTCAAACATTGATTGATTCGTGCCCTTCTTTTCTTCTCCATCAATGGTTTAGAAACCTGAAGGACAAAACGCGTTATAATCTCGTAAATTAAATGCAGAAAATACATTGTTAGTTAAATGCAAGTAATCCGTGATTTCAATCACCTTTTTAGCGCAATTGCGTTTTGCAGTTATCATGCTTTCTGATTTCGCAGCCATTGTCCTCGAAAAATGTTCGATGTGCTTAGATTACTAGACTTTCTTGTAGAGTGAAGGATTACTGTGCTTTCGCCCTTTTAAACAGAGGCTCACTTAACATCTGAATGCACTACGCACATCATTGGTGAGCAACAAAAGCCATCCTGTTAGTTTCAGTAGAATAACCCAGTGGTGAGCACGGGGGAAGAAGGGGGACTCAAGGCCCTACCCCTTTTTTGTCATAATGTATAATTTCATAATTGTTGTTGTTATTATCATCATTGTGTATGAAATTTAGTTTAGTTGCACAACAACAGCGATCAATTTTAACCCCGTAGGTAAATGATAATTATTTTTGGCGGAGATAAGGCGGTATAGGTAAAGTTACTTTTACACCACTAAGCAGCTTTATCTTAGCTGCCTATCCTCAAATACGTGAGCAGCAACACGGAAAATGTTTGTTTATACTACTATGCTTTGTCCAAGACGATTCATTCATCCATAGTTTGGCAGGTCCTCGTGTCTTGAAGAAATATTTTATATCTATATTCTATATCACTCCTCTCGAAAGATGGGTTAAATACAGAGGTCACATTTCGGTTATGGGTAACCGAAAATACAACACTTCATGTCAATGTCAAACTATCTAACGGAATCTAACTTTCAATATAATACAAACATACAATATACGACTATTTTTATGAACATCTTTTTATAGAATGCCAAGAAAAGAAAGGATTAAACAGAAAAAAAATCAACTAATCGAAAGGAAGTCATTAAAATGATAGTTACAAAAAATACAGACAGACAAGTATTGCTTTAAATACAGGTGATTTATTCAATTCCAAAATAATTCTGTTAAAAAATATTTATGGGAAAATTACTTTGAGTTGTTTATTGAGCAATTTTTTTGTGCCTGCCCCTTTTAGTCCCTCCGCCTTTGAGCATTACGTTTATTTACTTAAAGTTGTTAAAGTTAGTAAAGTTGTTTACTTACTAAAATGAAACTACAAACAATGTTGGCATGCTAGAAGCCTTTTCCCGATGTCACATGCCTGCTTGTTTCACATTGCTTTCATGTATTTTTAGATTAGACTTGTCGTGTGGTGAGCTGTGCAACCACATGCACACGCCTCATAACATCGTTTCCTCGTGTCATCGACTATGAACGTGACATCCAAAATTATTAGTCATATTGTCAGTAAAACATTGTACACAAAGTATGTTCACATCTAAAAGGTTTTGATGACAATGTCTGAGAATGGATGAGCATGCTCTTTTCTGTGTTACAGTTATGGTCACCAAGTGTCACATTACAGTATGTGGGAGAATCAAAACAAAATATCAGACTGAATTGACAGTTACATTATTTACTGTCATTACTGGCACGGACATATAGAATACACAGTAAAGTATTTACATATACAGCACTACAAAACAAATGAAAACATACTTAGCCTATTTCGAAATGAAAACTATACACATACCACTGTAGGCTTATGAGAAATTAGGTAGCATGTGGACCTCTCTTAATCTATTGTTTCACATTTTCCCCTTCGTTAGTGACACATTGCATACACATCTAATCAAAATGTGTACAAATCTCTATACGTGACATTCTGAGAACATGTTCATCCATTTTTACTAGCTATAGACTTAGTATAGCTAGTGTCTGTTTTGAGGGCTATGACAATTCAACGGAAAACCAGTACAAGTAATTTTGCTTGCTTGTCTAAAAGCAATTGTTAAAAACAAGGAGAAATTGCTGATATAATGTGTGCAAGTGAAGAATAAACGTGGCGCTTGAACAAAAAACTGTAAAATGGCACATTGAAACATTTTAATATTTGGGCAAAAGTTATAGTTATCCTAAATATCTTTAAATTAAGTTACCCCAATATATAATAAATCACCTAAATCTCGTTACCGTTATATGGATATAACGAACCAACCAGCCTTAAGCGGTCTGTGTACAGAGGGTGCTAAAAAAATCACCGTAAAATAGAAAAATGTTACGAACAACCAGTCAAACTGTGGAGAAATTAACTTTGTCCATTCATCCTTTTATCCTAAAGTTTCACGCCATGTTGGGGCAGGCAGCACCGTGGAAATCTTTTCCATGTCGCCACATGGTGTCAATTTTAAGGCTATAAGGAAGAGAATTATCATTGCTGAATTAAAATGTCAAGATTTTAATACCAGTAAACCGAAAAGTATTGTATAAAACTGCTAAAAGTTACTGGTTTTCTGTAGTCTTTATAGTAAGGAAAAGGTTCATTTTGGGGTATACTTTTTTGGGTTTAATAAAATAGATGGTCTCAAGGAAAAGCAGCATTCTCACAGATGCTCCCTTCAAAAACAGAGCGAGGAGAATCAGAGGAACGCCTCCTGTCCGAGGATCCTATCCGTCTGATTTTCCACACTTCTCATCAATAGAACCAATCCTTGGGAATATTCTACGGGGCGCACACAAAGTGGCCCCCGTTTCACAAAGTTTTAATAGAAAAGGTCTTTTCCTGTAAACCCCTTTATTACAAGGACACTGAAAAAAAACGGCCATTTCGTCTTACAAAAATAGATTAATAAAACGTTTTCAACCACTGAGAAATTTAAAATCATTATCAAAAAGTTATTTCCAAGTTAATTTTTAGACTACCCTTACTTAAGATGTAAGCGCAAGTAGTTTCAAATCCACGTTAATTTCTGAATTATTTTTACAAATTGGTGTAGTGTGAATTAAGTTATCGCTCCAAGTTATCATTCCAAATTTGCCATATTGTTTCAAATGTAACAGTTAATTTACAATTATACACTATATTTACATTTGCCAATAACAACATTAACCCTTGTGTTTTAGATGTTAAATTATAATATATACTTGTAGTTTAAGTTTAAATTTCCTAATTTTAACTTTCAATTTGGTATTTTATCAATTTGGTTTTTTTTTTCAATTGTATCTTTCATTCATTATTATTTCATTTACTATTTATCTTTCATTATTTTCCATATTCCTATATTTATATGCGATCAAACTTGTTTTTGTAAAGCTGCTTTGCAACATTGCAAAATCGTGAAAAGCGCTATATAAATAAACTTGAATTGAGGTTTGAAAACGCAGGACACGCGACAGGGGGATTAAATGTCTATTGATAGCTTTGAGTCTTGCTTTATTCACTTGACGCAGCCTTGCGTACAATAGCTGTATTTATGCAGCGAAACAAACGATGTGATGACATGCATTACCATTGCAGCAGCTCCAGTCAAAAGCCACTAAGGGAGTGAAAGACCCGAAGAAGTGATTGATCTTGTGTTTTTGTGTCTTTTGTGTTTTGCCTAAAATGTGTATTTTATTTGTATTCCTTTAATATTATTAAATATTATTATTATGTAATAATATTATTCATATTTAATATGGAATTATATTAGAGAATTATATTGCACCAAATGTATAATGCACTTTGTAAAATGTTCAAAAATAAATTACAAAACGTAATACACAATGTTGTTGTTGTTTGAGACAGCGGGAAAAGGATTTTGCTCCAACCAATTGAACACTTATTTCATGTAACCCTAACCCTAATTTATGAACAGGTAACAATATCGGTTGTCGTTTGTTATATTTTTCAATTATTGGTAAAGACCAACAACAAATAGTGCAAAACGCTGCGATGTTTTTCTTTCACAGAGTAAAAAGGCGCAAAATCAGTATGAAATTGGAGCAATGCAGCCTTCTTTTGTGCTTAATCGACATTGATTTAAACGTCAGTTTCACGCTCACTGCTGCACATTGCATCATTATAGCTCCGGTGTTCGCATTTAGGCCTACATCAAAGTATGTTTAATTGTTAATTTTAACACCAGATAATCTTCTTTGGTCACGGTATTGTGGGAAAGTATATGGTCTCTAGATTAAATGACATCATTTACATACACAAATTTTTAAAAAAGAACCACTTTATTGCCATGTTCCATGTAATACAGTTAGCATTTCTCTTGACGAAAGGTGGTTTTCATAATCAGCGAGACAGGAACAACTGGCCTGCATTTGGCATAATAACAGTACGCGATAGGGGTTTACCGCATGTTTATCAAAAGCTTGGAAGTGCTTCTCTTTTTACCAGATGTAACTGATTAACTCTAACTGCCTTTTATTATGCGCAATTAGTTAGAGAGATCCTGTAGTGACTGGGGTATTCTATGACTTGTTAACAACAATTAGTGAAGCAATTATACAATTACTGCAATAAACATTTATTTTTCAAAGGTCTCCCATTCATTGTTAATATGTATATACAAAAATGCAAGGCAGTGAAAAGACCCAAATGATCTCACTGAATTTGAAACGAAATAAATCAGTAAAACTAACGAAGCCAACTCTTTGAAGCCCAATTTCAGGGCGACAGGGTGAGGTTCCAGGATTTTGGCTATTCCTTTTAGGCCACGTGTCGCTTTTTCATGAAAGCAGTTACATCTGTGTTATCAAACTAAATGGTTGGTAAATATGAGAACCAAACAAATAAATCAATCAGTTTACTACAAAAATCTGGTACATTTCAAACCCCCGAATTACTTTTATTAATAAAATTCGCTGCAGGGCAACTTTAAAAGAAATTGGCAAACAAGCCACGCGACAACACTATTTTGATGATCTGATCAAACATGAATTTACTTTTGCTGAATAATTGTTGTTAGAAATTCGTTTGTTTATTCCTTTGTTTGTTTAGCTTTAGTGTCGACATATTTTAATACAATTGTGCCTGAACAACTAATGTACTTTTAGACACTCTTAAAAAAGGTGTTGTGAGATGCAAATGGTATAAAAATTAAGGCACAAAAAGATAACATTTATAAATGAACTCCTATTATATAAATCAATCGATATTCGATAACAAACATTTCCTTTTAACACGGAACACATTTAGTTAGGTTGCAAAGCATTTTAAGCATCTTGAAGGTTGATGGCCACACTTTTTAGGGATAAAGCCTGTTTATTTACATTTTTCTATCTCTTCATGTAACCTTAGACCCGGTGATGATAAAATGATAGTCTGTTGTTGGACTTCCTAATAAGACAATTTGCAATACACCTTACAATTGCAATGTAAGACGTTAGCACATAAATGAGTCGTGTGGGTGGCCTGTGTTTTTCTCAACAAGAGAAAATTACTATGAAATCTGTAATTTGTTGGTGTCGGCGATCGGTTAGTGTGCAGCACCATGTCACGCTGAGTCGCACTATTGAAACTATTCGCCTCTGGTTTCACGGTCCACCCTCCGGTTCTGCACAGCGGACGTGTCAAAGGGTGAACAACTGCAATAAGCTAAAGAGCAAACCCTAAAGGAATCCCACTGGGGTCTCTTTTGGGTGTGGCTAAAATTGCCTCTGCGGTCTAGTGATCGCAGTCTGGTTGAAAGGTATACTGTACTATTACTCTTAAATGGTTTTAGGTGCAACTAATTTCCCTTTACAAATCATTACATGACTGATCAACTGTCACCAACCATGTTCGTTCTATAGATTTAACAACTGAGGGTTTCATGCCAGCAATTTCAATAGAAATTTTATAATAATTGCAGTAATATAAAAACTGCAGTACAGCTTTATACATATATGTTATGAAGTAAGTTATTTGTATTTGTAAATAAAGTAAAATAAACTTAAATAACTACATTACTACATGTTATTCAATGATTATTTTGTGCACCACATTCTACACAATAAATAAAATAAATTCAATTCAAATTTTATTTGTCACACATTACTTTCATTAGATATTACATACATTTTATACAAAGTACAATTGCCCAACATCAAAAATTAACAATAAAGCCTTGCCCACATGCCTAAATTATTTTTAACTTGCTTGGTGGGCAGATAAATGTTTCAAGAGACAATACTGTGTCAGAGGATAAATGGCTTACATGCAGGTGTTTCACCCTTGTTTCATACCTCTGCTTATTCAGCCCCAAGATGTTATAGTGGAAAACCCTAAATAACCTAAAATGTGATTTCTTACCACTGGAAAAAGAGTAGGCCCCACATTAAGGTTGTGGTTTAATAGGCACATCTGTCTTCGTTGAATGTCTAAACTGCTCTACTGTCTAAACAGTAAACCTACAAAAAAAGGCAACCGTGTGGAGCTGTCATGACAGTCTCCCTAGCCTAGTGTAGTGTAATTTACAACCTGTGCTTCAGGACAATCACGTTGGAGCATTCTTATAGAATCACTATTGGTGTAACAGCGCAAGTGCCCTCAAAAAAACTTGCCTTTAAATTTTTTAACGAGCTTTTTTTTAAAAATCACATCTGGGTGCCAATTGCTCCTTTTTCTATAGGCTTTAACTTTAAATACTAGTGGCCCACAGCAACACCATGGAACTTGAAAAACGTTAAGTGAGTTTGCAATGACTTAAAATAGAAAGTAAGCTTTAGTACAATTTTACCAGGATAACTTTGGTTCTACATTAGTCTTACTATCTACAAAAAGATCCAGCCAATAAGACCTATATTTACCCATACATGTGTTTGAAAATGCAGATGCGAGCATTTATTCCAACCTTCCCACCACCACCAGGTTAGTCCCTGTCCAAACAACCGAGTAGGCTCTGCCCCTTCATCATCAGGCAGGAACTGACAAAATGTACAACCTTCGAACTATGCACAGGGCCTACGAAGGAAATCATATCATATTATGTATTTATGATATTATGTGAAAAAATATAAATATAAAAAAATATTTATATGCACTCCTGCTTTCTCTTTGTGGTAGAACTAGAATAATTCCATATGTGTAGGATGTTTCTAGCAAAATAAAAATGAAATGAACATTTATGTTGCATACAATCTTATATACATACACACCACATGAGGTCTGGATTCATGAAGAAAAATTCTCACACTTGTCTTTTTGAAAAAAGCGAGGAGAATTAGAGGACGCCTCCTGTCCAATATCTATCTGTCTGATTTTCCGCAGTTCGCTATCAATAGATTCATTTTTCAATTCAGTTTCATTTATATAGCGCTTTTTTGCAATGTTATATTGCTTCAAAGCAGCTTTAAACAAAATAATTTGATAAATGAAGACATTAATAAATAAGTTTAATAAATACAAATTTTACACAATATATCTCCGTGACTCCAGTGATATATAGATAGAGAAGAAACAAACCATTCATCAAAAAGTTAATCAAACCTTCATCTCTGGCTCAGTACCAACAACTCTGATTAGAATTTGTAGCCAAACATCGTGGAGCTTAATTATGCCTTTTTATTTTCCCATTTTGCGTCGTTTGTTGGATGCAAACATCGCTGTACAACAAAACATTTGAAGGATAACTGGAGTCGCAATAGTAAAGTTGCAAAGGACTGTGTCAACATTGGTTTGCGCTTGCTCAGTGTAAGAAAAGGAGGAAAACCCGAATTTAACTTCAAAAGCTGGACACGCGACAGGATGAATGGTCATTGAAAGATTTAGAGTTCGCTCTTTTTTGTAGGTCTTACCATATAAAAGACGTATTTATACCACAGAGCACAAACGCTGTGACGGCCTATAGCCACAGATTACCATTACCATTTCAAGGAGCTCCTCTTCAGCATTCGTGGCATCAAATGACTAGCTTTATTTGCCTAGGCTATACTGAACCATCAATCCGTACTGATGCCTTAATTTAAGACACCATTACATGACATTTTTTATATAAACGGAGAAACATTACGAGCTCTCATTAATTACAACATTGTTGACTTTGTTAAACATTGAAGAGTTGAACCATAATGATATAAATAAAAAAATACCTATCATATTGTTGTTGTTGTTATAGCTGTTGTTGTCGTCGTCGTTTGTGTGTGTTTATCGTTTTAGTGTAAATCTCATATTCAATTACACTTGTTTCGCAAAAATCGCTGCAACGGTTGGACCAAATTGGGCGAAATCACCATCTATGAAATTGTGGAACGGAGACACAGCACCTCTGGTATAGTGAATGGCAGCACCCCTTTGTGCTTCGTCGATGCTGTTTATCACGCTATTTTCACGCTTAAATTTAACACGTTGCACCACGTTATTCTAAAGAAACGTATTTACCACTCCTATTGTACATGTAACCTTAGCAAGTAGGACAAAATAAACGTTAAGTGGACCAATGTATTTTCGCTTACGCTTTAAGCATTAACATTCAGACAGAGACTTGCTTTCACATTAGTTAGAACTACGATGAACCACGCTAAATATGTGCATCAAAGGCCCCCTCAGAACTGCTTTCACTTTCCCCTTGAGTAATTGATACCTTTTATCATGTAAGATTGGGATCCTGTGACAATTGGAGTTCATCACGACTTAAATATGCAATTTTGTGAAGAAACGTAGTTCTCTGCAATAAACATTAACGTAAAGCCGACACAGTTTAAACTTATACTGATAAAATAGAGTTGTATATTTCACCTTATTGATGTCAGTTGTGTGTACTATACAGTAGAATTCTTTAAATTGCACTTTTAAAAAAAAATTGACAGTAAATAAAACTACAACTTTGTATTATATCTATGACGAAAGAAATCAGAGAATCGTATCTACCGTTCAGAGATAAATTAATAAATAAATAACTATTATAATAACAGTTAGCCAAACCTGTTACACTAAATGCCACGCGTCCGTCCTGTTTGTATTGGGTTGCTCAAACATGTTTTATCATGATGGTTTATAGACTAGACTCCAGATTATTCAAAAGTTTTTACTTTGGTTCACAATCGCTTGTGTTTGCTTTTGTGTACCGAGTTCTCGGTCTCAAAAGAGCAGAGAGACACATTAACATTGCTTTGGGTTTTCCCAAGGACTAAAATGAACTAGTAGAAAGTAACTTTAAAACTCCATGAAGGATGAACCTTTTGAAAGGCTTTTCAATAAGAAACACAAGAGCTTAACAAAAGACTAGATCCTTTATTGTAAGGCACTAAATCCTGCCCATTGATGCGCCTTGAATTGCAAAACATCTGCCATGTACTATTCGAGACTTCGGGCACATTTGTATAAGAATAAACTGTGTACTCTAGTTTTTAAAGGCAAAAATAAGATACGGAATTAATGTATTATTTTTAAATAAGGACTTTACGTAGACAAACGTCTCAATGTATTTCTGTTCTAATTGGTATCTGTTTAGGTCAGATCAGGTTTAGGAAGCTTTCTGATGCGTTATAAAAATGAGTTAGACAGAAAGCAACTACTTTTATCCAGAAAAAAGGGGGAAAAAAATGCATATTTCCATACTTGTTCCATACGTGTCAAGGAAAGTGACAGCTGTTTTGTTTTAATTCTTACTCTTGGTAGAACATTTTCACAACAAAAATTATCCTAAGCATTACTGTATTGTCAATGCTGATTATTTGTTAATTGTTACAGTATGGGTGGCATGTTCTTTCTGACAACTGGCATGAAATTTCGTCAGAAAGCATTTTTAAACTCTCACAGTTTTTTTCCAAAAACAATTACAAATACCTATAATAAACTTCTTAATAATTCCATAGATATATCAACAATGGCATTGTTACTAGTGTAAATGTCATTTCTTGAAATCAACAACTAAATTATAGCTAGTAAATATGATCATTTTTGATGTGTAATTTGGCAGTGTTCAAATGTTGGCAAAGTTTAATTACAGAATAAATGGATGTTCCATTTCAAGGGAATTCGCCTATTCCTGGGTAAAGCCAAGGTGATGTGTCGTAACAGTGCGTCCCAAAGAGACATTAAAGGCGTCTTTGAGTGATTTAGAATAGTCTGGCCGCTCTTTGTTTCTGCAGAGAGATCAGGGCCGGCCCTAAGCAATTTGCTGTCTAGGTACTTTGGTGCACAATTTATCTGGTGCCCCTTGGCTCACAGCCCATTCCACCAATAATCTTTGTGCTCAAACATACACACAGAAACTGCATAACTTTGGGCCCATTTCAGAAAGGTGGTTTCCAAACGAGGTTTGGAAAACGAAAAGTTTATATACCATGGTAACAGCGCCTGGGGGAAAAGGCTATTTGCAGTGTAAAGTAGTGTTTGCCGTTTAAAACACTGCTACTTTACATTTTAAAATGCTATTTACACTAAGTGTTAGTAGAAGGTAGACGCAATAAATGTTTAAATATACTTAAATAATAATTAATTTTTTAGGTAGATGCAGAATTACATTATTTCTGCGATTTACACTACTTATTGCAAATAGTGGCAATTATCTTCACCTCAGTATTATACGTCATTATAAAACAGTATTCAATAATAACATTGCGTGCAAATGATAATTTACATTTAAATTTTTAAATAGATGCCACCTTTTCCGGAAAATGTAAACCTACACCCTAACCCCACCATATACCCACCAAACATTGGTCGGACGGCGACGTCGTCTCCCCGGCCAAAAGGGGTCGCGGCAGGACGGCACAAATGCACAACATGTCCTAAAATGCATTTATATACGCTTGTATACATTTGTACATGTCTATATTTGTCTGGGGTTGCGTGTATTCAAAATTGTATGTACGGGTAGTTCAATGTTTACCACGTCGTGATTATGTCCAGAAGGGACGTCCTTTACACGTCCATTTGAACCCATCATATGACCCTCGAAAAAGTCATTAAGTAATATTTAAAAAATGAATGTACTTACGTGGATTTGCCCTACATGATGAATAAGCCACCAAATTACAGTAATAATCAGGAACTTTATTACTACGATTTTATAATAATACTAATTCTTATTATTATTCATCATTATTCATTATTATTATCATGTATGCATGCATATATGCATATAAAATCTAAAATTTCTCGGGTCACCACTTTACGTCTGAGTTGGATCAAAACTGTGTTAAGATCTATCGAAAATGTGCTCGCGAGAACACCAGCGTACTTCACTCCAGATCACTGGGTGGCGGAAATGTACCTGTCGGTACCTGTTCGCCGAACAGCACGAGATGAAGACGGAGCCTCTTTAAACAATCACGAGGAGACTGGAGAGAAGGATGTTTACGGTTTGTCTTGTCTTTGCACAAGTTTCTGATTGATTTTCTTCACTATTTTAAAATATACTTCAATATTTTAAAATATATATATTAATATATACATGTTATATTTCACTACTTGTAAATTGTTTTTGTTAACATTGTTCAAATCATATTACTGTTTGCTTTGCTTTTGCAACATATAAAAAAAGTTTTTTATATTTTCTTAACTTTTTAAAAATGTGTTTTTGTTTGTTTATTGGTTACTCTACTGTTTTTATGGGATTTGCACAATAAAAATTGTTATTGCAAAAGTGTTATTGTAATAATTACACGCGATTACAACGTTATAAAGACGTTCATGTCCGACTGGACCGAATTTGTCTTTTTTACAAACCTTAATAATTGCCTATTACAACTGTACAAACTAGGCTGTTTTATATGCACGTGAATATAACCCCTGAATTAAGCAGAGATGGAAGAGAGGCAGGGGAACAACTGATGGAATTACGCCGAGGCAGGACCACAGCGGCTGAGTACGCCCTTGCATTTTGCACCCTTGCTGCTCAAGCTGGATGGAACGAGGAACCGCTTAAGCTAACCTTCCACAAGGGTCTATGTCAACGGCTACAAGCTGAACTAGCCTGTAAGGATGAGGGCCTCTCACTAGAAAAATTAATTGAACTCACCATCAAGCTGGATAATATGATTAGAACCAGAGCACCCGCCAGTCCCACTTCTCCTGTATTCCATGCTGATCCGTCTCCTGGTCCATTGTCATACTCAGAACTCACCCGAACCCATGCAAATCGCATGCTTTCATCTTACTTCCGAAGAGCACCAACGACGCATTCGTCACCATCTGTGCATGTACTGTGGTCAGCCTGGTCATCGGCGGGACACCTGCCCAGAGCGTTGCGCACCTCCTGCAGAACCCCGGGTGAGTTCCAAACCTTGTACTCTCACCACGTTAATATTACCTCTTATTCTTAAGTTTGATAAGATCCAAGTAACCACACAAGCCTTGCTAGACTTAGGAGCGGCTGGTAATTTCATTGATGAGAAAGTCACTTGCCTCTGACATGTATTCCTGTTTCCATGGCAGTATAGGGAGCAGACGGTCGACTGCTGGGCTCTGGTCGAGTTACTCATTCCACCCTCGAATTGACACTGCAGATCGGTCTCATGCATGAAGAACGTATTCAGTTGCTGGTCACAAAGAGCCCAAACCACCCTATCATCCTCGGATATCCCTGGCTGGAGGTTCACAATCCTGATAACAAATAGCAGTGGTGGCACCTATGACCGACATGACCAAGAGAGGTACTCACCGTTTAAAGTGGTCCAAAGAAGCAAGGCAGACCTTTAGCAATCTTAAGCGTCATTTTACCCGGACCTGGAACGAGAATTCGTGGTCGAGGTAGATGCCTCCAGTACAGGCATCGGGGCCATCAACTCCTTAACAACCGCTACTGGTGGCGGTGAACATGATGAAGGATACCCTCCACTTCATTAAAGACTGTCATACCTGTAATATGTCCAAAGTACCTCGTCACGCTCCTGCTGGTCTCCTACAACCTTTGCCCATTTACCCAACGCCCTTGGTCTCATATTGCTGTTTACTTTGTAACAGATCTCCCTCTCTCACAGGGGAACACCACAGTACTCACCATCATCGACCGGTTCTCCAAGGGGTGTCGATTCATTCCCCTACCCAAGCTCCCCACCGCCTTTGAAACCACTGAGAAGCTGTGCAAACACATCAGACATCAAGGGTATGGTCCTCCTTCTGTAAAATCTTAAACATCAATGTGAGTCTGTCCTCAGGTTACCACCCCGAGTCCAACAGCCAGGTTGAATGTCTCAACCAGGAGCTATCCCGTTTCCTCAGATTCTACTACAGCGAGAAACAGGAGGAATGGTGTAAATTTCTGTTGTGGGCAGAATACGTGCAGAATTATCTATGTAAACCCGCTACCAACCTGACCCCCTTCCAATGTATGCTCGGATACCAACCCCCTCTGTTCGCCTAGTCCGGGGAATCCTCCAACCTACCTGCTGTGGATGCTTGGGCCAGAGGATGCAAGGAAACCTGGGAAAGGGCACACATTCACCTCCAGAGGGCCATCCGCAGAACCGAGACCCAAGTCAACCGTAACCGCAGACCCAACCCTTCCTACACCCCAGGACAGTGGGTCTGGCTGGCCACCAGGGATCTTTGTCTCTGACTTCCCTGTAGAAAATTAAACCCTGGGTATGTGGGCCCATTTCAAATACTAAGACAAATCACCCCAGTGTCCTATTGTTTGAGACTACCCTCTACTTCCATGTCTCCCTGTTGAAGCCTGCTGGTGGCCCACCCAGAGTGGAGAACCTAGAGATAACTGAAGAACCGAGGCCTCCCCCCCATCATAGATGACGAGGAAGCCTACACGGAGTGGTGGTGGGGGGGGGGGGGTTTGGGGATGGTTGTGTTGCGGTTGGGTTTGTGGGGGTTGGGCTCTGTCACGAATTTGGTTCCGACTGTGGCTCCCTCTGCTGGCGGTCAGCAGGACCCATCCCCCGAATACTAAGACTACATTTCCCAGCAGCCCCGTACCTGGGCCACGCCTCTGCCAGCTGACGGCTATCTCCCAATCTATTACTCCATATAAACCGCTCATGAACTCTATCTTGTTGCGAAGTTATGCGACTATTCCGAGCGTTTACCTGGACTGCTTACCTGTTGTGACCGTGATCGTTATCTAGACTGTGATTGTTTGCTGCCTGCCTTTCGGACTCCTGTGCCTGTGTTTTCGTTTATGTATATTGGATCGATAACAATCTGTCTCTGCCATACCTGTTTGCTGTGCTTGACCCCTGCCTGTTTCACTTTGTTATTTGTAAATAAACCGCAGATGGATCCCAAACCACCTGAGTCATTGTTACATCACTGATATATAGAATCAGTAGAATAAAGATCAATTTATTCTACTGTACAATTTACAAGTAATTCCTCTTCAAAGTCACACGACCTGTCAATATCATTGAACAAAAAACGCTTCTTAAATTCACTGTTAAATGGAAAATTCAAATTGGTAGTCGACAAAACGTCTCTGGTTACGTGTGGTACCAAAACGGTACCATCGTTTATGCACTCTGAAAAGGTGTGTCGAATCACTGATTACGAGGTGTGACGTCACAGATGGGGTGACGTCATGACCAGTAAGCTATAAAGGCACATGCGTTGTGCTGCTCGGGTTAACCAGCGCAGGCAGGAGGTGCCTGAGGTATAGATTGAGACGCAGTGTCTCAATCCATTCAGGGAATCAGGGTTACATACGTAACCTGAGACGCTCCCTTTCAGGAACTTGAGCTGCGTAGAAATGCTATGGGAACGAGATGCCAACTCCACCATAGCAAGGGGACCCCTGCCCTATGTCGAGTCCACTAAGGGAGTCAGAACAGAGGTAGTAGTAGAGGCCTGAAGATCAAGGCCGTAAAATCTTACGAAGGTCAAGGGAGTGGACCATCCGACAGTATCGCAGATGTCCTGAGATTGGACAGCCTTGGAGGCTGTAAGTGCTCCGAATCCGCTACCTTTCCGGGCAGAACACTGGGAAGATACTTGCATAAGGCTGCTGTGTCCTGAAGCAAGGTGCGGGCACATTGAAATACGTCTGGCACCCTCAAGGCTGGTCTCAGATTGTGCTCGAGAGGGCCCTGGGGAACCAATGGCCTCAGAGCGTGCTTCCATACCCAATAAAAAGGAGGACCTGACGTAAGAAAAAATTAGATAAGGACAAGCCTGTCTCAATTCCCTCAATCAAGTCCAGCTGCAAATCTCACAAATGCAGCCGCCGTTCTGCCTCAGCGGAAATGGGAACAACACCGCAAGAGACGCTAACGAGGGCTCCCTTCTCAAAAAGAGCCCTGCAGGAGCGAGCACCCGCATGCTGTGACTTTTGTCTGAGACGGATCTCGAACTCGGGTCGCGCGGGAGCCGAAAATAGTTAAGCTTAACTCACCTTTACTTTTCTCATTCATTCTCTATGGTAGGTCTTAACACTACGGATGCAATATATTTTTGGCCACACGTTGATTCCAGGGCGCTGTTTCGAGATTCGCGTCTGTTATTCGCTCGCTGTTTTCACGAAGAAGACGATGTTTACGCACTGTTTTTGTCTGTCATTAACAATAATCTTAAAGCTGATTACCCGGGAAACTGGTAAGATGCACATTCGTTTGTTGAAATAAGTTTGTTGAGATTACTTATATTTTGAATGTTTCTATAGTTAAATGTAGTCGTTTTATTTTCACTGACTAAAGCAAGCGTTTGTGTACCATTCAGTTGTGTTTAATTGTATTTTTATTATTTAAATTTTTTGTCAAGTTAATTTTGTGGTCATTGGTCTTTTGCTCTATGATAAAATCTAACAAATCCAAATTGAAGGCTTGTAATATAGCTTTTGGCACAGTACAGTATGTAGTTACTGTACATCACTACAAATAATGGACTATAACCATTATTTGACTATACAGTAAGAGGTTAAGTAATCCCACATTTAATTAATACAAAACATTACTCATGACTGTATGTCATTGCAGTTGTTTACTGTAGAATGCTCAAAAAATGTATTTTACAGTATATTTGTTCTTCTTTACAGTATCACCATATGGTTAATAGTATATAAGAGTAGTCATGATTAGTTACAGGTATGTTGTTGTTTTAATATCAGTTGTTCTTTATAGGCTATCAACATGAAAATAATTCTTCCCTGAGAGGTGTCCTTTGGGAGGTCTGTGAGGTCATTTTTATCAGGACCTTTCTGAAGAGGGTTAAATGGATGCAAGGTAATATTTCTTTGCAATGTTTCTTTGATTAGGGTGAGTTCTTTTCATTCAAATTGAATGCAATTGAGCTATTTAATGTGCATTTTTTGTATTAAATGAGTGTAAGTATTTGAGTATACATGTGTATATTTACTCTGTAATATAGAGTATAGTATAGCATAGTAATATAATTCCTACAACCATTCTTTAAAGGTAAGATAAAGGGTCTGTGCCTCTTTGGATACCCATCAGAGGCACCTCAGAACAAGAGAGGTTTCATCTCAACTACACTCAGTGGGTAGTCCCAGCAAGGCACAGGGTATGATTGAGGTGCCATGCTGGATTGTCTTATTTTTACTTTATTTTACTTAATTAATTTAAACTATTACAGTAAACAGTATAATGTTATATGTATTTCAGGAATGTTTAGATTATTCTTATGCTGAGACTCATTTTGGCACAAGATGACTCCTCAGAAGAAGACCCCTCGAGGTCTGAAGAGTTTATATTGGATGCAGGTAATTCTATGCATACAGGCACTAATGTCGTGTAACATACCTGTCTTATTTATTCACAGAAGATGCAATATACAATATTTAAGTCTTTTTGTGTATATTTTACAGATCTGCTGAGTACATCACCACTTCACACAGCTGCTTCATCCTGTGCAGCCCACACTGGAACCATTAAGACAGGCGAGTCTTTATATTGGACCACAAGAAATGGACATATCCAATAGTAAAAGACATTAATGATCTTTTAGCCAAGCACCCCGAAAAGTTCCTGGAGACACAACAGTTATAGCAACATTTTACTACAAGAAATCATCAGTGTGCCAATGAAAACAATACCACCTGTTCTTTCAAATCCTTCTATTGCTCCAAGGAAGTCTGTGAGACTGGGGCCAATCTCAGAATGGCTTTTGAAGAATTTGCACATACTTCTTTCTTTGAGCAGGAGCTGGAAGCTTCTAAGCAGATAGGGCCAGAGAGGAAGAGTGTCATCTTTGCAGGCTCCGCCACCAGCCACTGAAACAAGGACATACTAGCTCCCATATCCACACTGGTTTCCCAGGAGTGGTGGCATGACATTTTATCTATTCTATGAAGCATAGAGGCACAAGAAAGATGTTGTGCCAAACATGCATAGCATCATACACATCCATAGCATTACACAAACATCTGATGTGCTTACTTTGAATATTATAGGTTTGTACAGTGTATCTGTAGCTCATTATTAAGATGGTAATCATCAGTGTTTAGAACTGCTTTAGAACTTTTAGCTTAAATATTTAAAATGTAACAAAATACACAACGTTGACAGTGCCTTTTAAGCATATGACACATTTTTAATATTAAAGATATATTAAACATTTTTTAAAACATTAAACTCTTGTGTAATGTTTTTATTTTAAATAGTGCTGTATTGCTATTAAAAGTATATATTATAGTATTATTCCAAATTTACGCACTAGTGACAACATACAGTAGTTAGTCTTCTCCACATTATTTTTATTGTTATTGTAATGTAAATGTAATGTAAATGATGTTATTTAAAATCTATGTACATTAAAAGCTGTAAATGTCAATACATAATGATGACAGTGCCTTTATAATAAAACATATGACAAGTGAGAAGTTGATTATATTAAAGATATATTATTAGATATATTATTAGATATAATATTGTGTGATGTCTTTGTTTTAAAAAGGGCTATATTGCTAATTAAAGTATATATTATTACAAAATGAAAAAAATCAAAGTTGATATTATAGAGTCATTGGAAATGTAACATCCAGTAATTATTAATAACTCTTTTTAATAATTGAACACTTTACACAGAGAAACTAGAAAGTAAAACACTTTCTCCATATTATGGTTTTAATTGTTATTGTAATAAATGTTTATTGAAAATCTACTTACATTTAAAAAAAACTGTAACTGTACAAGCAGGATTCGAACTGAAGTTAGCGTGCATTATTTCCGGGTTTCGCCCTCCACACATTTCTCTCGCTGTCTATTGGCTGTTCGGCGCTCTACGCCTATTTGCAACTGGCCCTGAATGGGAACTCACTGATATCTGCTCACAGTGAACATGTAGGCATGTTTTACCTAAATCGAGGGAACGAGTTAATAAAACGTGGGAACGAATTGATAAATCGTGGGAACGAATTCCTAATTCGTTGAATTAAAAGTGACATTTGTTCAGTTATAGTTACCCATAACTGAAATGTGACCCCAGCATTTAATCCATTACCAGTGAGGAGTAAACATGCACTGCAGGTAGTGAACACACACATGGAGCAGTGGGCAGCTATTGGCAATGGCCGGGGAGAATTGGGGGTTAGGTGCCTTCCTCAAGCGTGCTTCAGTTTTTCAAGCAAACCAGCAACCTACTAATTACAAGCCCGACTCACTAACAAGCAGGCCACAACTGTCCCTTCTTTTTTGGGAGCAAAAAATGAGTGAAGTTTGCTGGTGCGCTCCTGCAAATTTATAAAAAAAGCAGCTTGATCTCTTCCAGTTAGGCTAGGAAGAAAACCTTATATCTGCTCTCCTTTTTGAGTTTGGTTTAATTATGAAATTGTCTACCCCATTGCTACCGGCAATTCATAGAACAGAAGAAGCCAGTGGCTTGTCCGCTGTATAATTTCTCACAGCGTGCTCATTTGCTTTCTGCCAGCATGCAGTTTCAGGACACTGGTCAGGTCGAGAATGATACCTCTCTTAAAGGCAGTTTCTTCACAAACATTTGGTCACATTTTAGTATCCTATTTCCCTGTAAAAAATAACAAGATACTGCGTCTTTCTGCCACACTGCAGGTAGGCCTATACAGTTTTCCTTTAGACAATTGAATCAAATGACATTAAATGCATGTTCATTTTAAAGTCTTTGTTGCCCTATGTTATGTCACATGGCTTTGGCCAAGACATAAAACATCAAATTAATCACTAAAAACAACCCTCCAGTGTAACACATACATATTACACTTGGTTTGATATACATAAATGTACACACACAAAGGCTTACACATCAAACATACAATCGTACTAATCAGAAAGTTGTAGTGATCAATAAGGAACACAGTGCAAACTGGATCTATGTGCAGACTTTTTTAATAAAGATGATGACAACAATGACATGAAAATAGAGCCAATTGAAATGTCATATATTAACAGAGTGATTCTACTAACACAGTATTTATCATGTCAAGATCAGACCAAGAACTAAAAAAGAAAGACTATAAATACATGAGAAAATTAACAACTGAAGTAGAAACAGAAAGCAATTGAAAGCAAGGACTAAATAAGATGTGGAACTAAAGGAACTAAATACAAACTAAAGGTGCATAATACAAAGAACATTTTTGAATATTGAAAAGTTCTGAATATAAACAAAAAGATGTTAACGACGTAACACTCACAGATCTACATTAATTATTGGGCATTATATTTGTCATACATATTTGACAGTAGTTTTACTTTAATTCTATGTTAACATAATATAAATTACTTGATAAAAAACACATCTTAATGTGATTTGAACACCAAAACTTCCATTTCTCATGTTATACTGTAACATACATTATGTAGCAACATATTAGAGACAGTTCTCTAATATGGCAATATGGCAATTCTCAGTGCTGTTTCCCAAACCTTGTTTGTTTACCTCTCTTTAGAGATTTACACAGACAGAACTAAACAGAAACTACAGTTAATAATAACTTCAGTTACAAAAATGTACAATTATAATTATAATTAGTATAATTAGCTACAAATAATTGTAATTGTGTTGAGGAATTTGTCTGCGTCTGTGCAGCATCAATGCTGTTTTAATTCCTACCAATGGTTTGTGTGTAATTCTGAATAGATGTTTGAAAATATGCAGCAGTGTTCTTCTTTGATTGAAATATTATAATGTAGGACTTTGGTATGAAATAGCTAAAGGCAATTCCATATATACTGGATAGCTGTGTCATTGCATTAAAAAGCTGAATATATTTGCTTTTGAACATTAGGAAAACTGTGAAATATACAATCCAGCTTAAATAGTACAAAATTAGACTGAAGGTTATGGATTTGGCTTCATTGTAATTTTTTGGCAGATCTCTTCCCATGTAGGAAAACAAGATGCACAAGGAACCAAGAAACCAACCTGTAAACACAACTATGGCCAGGGTTGCAGTATGCCCCTTTTCACAACTGAGAATTATCTGGTCTTTAAAAGTAAGTAAGTCTCTATAAGGTTTGGGAGCTGAGACTGTCACCCATATCACACAAAAAAATAAATGAATGACAGAAAACAATGCAACAAAGAGCCATTGGCCATTGTGTTTTACCCATAAACTGTGTAATTTAGGGAATTTAGCTGCCATTTTGAAGATACAAACAATTTGAAAGGAACGGACAGCCAGACAGGAGAGACAAACAGTAAAAAAATAAGTAAAAATGAAATTTCTCAAGATACAGTTTACCTTAGTGGGTTTTCCAAAAAAAGAGAACACACTTATACTGGACATAATTAAACAAGCTAACATTATGTAACACATGCAGCCACCAGCAGATCTCACCACTGGTGTGTTGTTATTGTGTGCAAAAAGACAAAAAATGAAAACAAGTAGAGTAATAAGAATTGCAGCAGAAAATATAACTGTAATGCAGGGGATTTCATTGAACTGAAGATAAACAACAGATCTTATCTTACATGTTGTGCTGCCCTCATCAGACCATTCACTTTCTGCACATGGAAAACAGGGCTTCCCTAAAAAAACATGAATCAGATTAATAGGAAGGTTAAAAATACTGAAAAATGACAGATGAGCAGCAATGAAAATGCCAAAATCTAAAGATAATTCAAGGGGGGAAGAGTGTTTTTCCCTGCCTACGGTACATTATGGGTGGGGTTACACTATGTGTTGTTTGTTTGGGAGCGAAGCATACTCGGTCAGCTCTAATGGTTGACTGTCCACATTGCGAGTCATTCTGAATCCGCACTCTTTAGTGTTCCCTGTGGTGCTGGTCCCACTTCTGCTGAGGCAGAGCGGTGGCTGCATTGTGGGGTTTGCAGCTGGATCTGATAAAGGGAGTTGAGATTCATGACTTCCTATTTCATTCCTCAACTGCCAGATCCTCTATCCTCTCCCTGGGTTCGAAAGCCCGTTCTGTGTTTTGTCTCCCTGGGAGGAGAGTTTGACTTTCTGCCTCTCATCCACAGATGGATGTGGATGTTAACAGCGTGGATGAGTGTGCTGTGTCCCCCAATATAAAGAGCTAGTGGAGGTTGTTACTCATGCTGTGGCTAAGCTAAATCTTAATTGGTCCACATGGCAGGGTACATGGCAGCAGGTCAGGCTGGTGCTTGCCTGCATACTGTGGCTGTGCTGCAGGCATGCCAAGCATACCTGTTTAAGGCGATTGATGAGACAGAGGGCATCACATCTGTGGATGTGATTGACCTAAGAAGAATCACTTATTTGTCGCTATGTGCCACCAAGGAGGCACATCGTCAGGTCTATCGCAGCCTTGGTGACAGCAGAGGGACATTTGTGGTTGACCTTGTCAGATATGAAAGACAAGGACTGGGTCTTCCTCCTGGATGCCCCGCTGGTGCCTTTTGGACTGTTCGGCAGCTGGGTAATGCGGTTGCCGAAAAGTTTCAGGAGGCCTGTAAGCAAGCAGAGGCATTCCAGTGGTTCCTCCCACACTGCTCTCAACTCTTAGGGACCACTAGAAAGGCTGGTTCCCTTAAAGAACCACCTAGCAGTGTGGAAGTTACTGACAGGGGTGTCCCAATGGGCCCTGCAAACTGGCGTTACAGAATCCAGTTTGTTTCTCACCGGCCTACTTTTAGTGGGGTTCTCCTTACATTAGTGGGGCCTGCCCAGGCTGTGGTTATAGAACGAGAAGTATACACTCTCTTGAGGAAGGAGGTCATAGGGTGGTCCATCGAGAGGGTAAAACTGTTCTGCATGATCAATCTCATGAGATGCTGCATTGGTTCCTCTTTCAGGGCTCGGAGCTCTTTGCCACTGCATCTCACTAGCTACAGATACATCCCTCACCATTGGAGAGTAATCAATTATGGCCGTCTTGCCCATTGTCTATGGGAAGGTCACTATCTTACTTGGCACATGCAAATGTTAGCACTATTTCTGGCTCTAAAACATTTCCTCCCGGACCTGAAAAACTGCCATGTGGTGGTACTAACACTGTGGTGGTATCGTACAACAACCACCAAGGAGGTCTGCAGTCATGGTCGTGTACAAGCTGACAGCAGCTTACATTCCTGGGTGATGCAATTTGGGAACAGATGTACTGTCGAGACAAGGGCCGAAGCTGGAGAATGGATGCTTCACCCTAAGGTGGTGAAGCAGATATGGACAATTTTGCTGGACTCTATAGTACAGACTTGTCCGTGGCTTTGTCTGTAAGTTTTTCCCCTGACCCCTCTGCTCCCAGAAGTTCTGGAAAGAATATGCCAGCACACTGTGTCTGTGCTCTTAGTACCCCCATGCTGTTGCTCAGCACAAGGAGAAATCTTTTAAAGATGCCTCTCCACTCATAAATTTCTGGATGTGGTTGGTACCTCTCTTCCTCAGACGTCCATGATCTCTGCCTCTGTTGTTAGATTGTAGGACATGCTGAGGAAGCATTTGTGGATCTGCCCTCCTGTTGAACCATGCTAGCAAAACAAATGCCCAGTGCCATCAGATATGCTAGGACAGCTTCCAAACACCCCAGATCAATAGAAATTTCCATTCATCCAAAGTTTGGACTTTATCACCAAACACCCCTCACTCTGTCCCAAAGGCTTAGTGCACGTGGCAATACATTTTTTAAGAACTTTAGATTTAGTATGCACCACCAGATGCTGAAACACAGGGGCACATTATTCCATACACAAAATGGACACAAGAAATATCACATATTCACTTACAACTGCTCTCACAATATTAAAATATGAATAAACACATGCATCATATAGTAACATTTTGCTGTCATGTTTGTACATTCAGGAAAATTAGGGTTAGGGTCAAAGGTATTTAAAAACTGGTTTGACAAATTAAAAATACATAGATAAGACCTCTAAAGAAAGTTCAATGTTATACTTTACACTGTGCAAATGAGTTCCACACAGTAAAGAACAGCCAAAATGCAGTCTCCTTCATGTCTGAAGGGAATGATAAAATATAAATAAAATAATCAAAAATAATAAAATAAAAGTACACAAGTGCAAAGAGTTTTTGGCTTTGAACTAGCTGGCATAACAGATATACCAGTGTTTGAGTTTCATAACTGTATTTGTAACAGTTTGTCCCAACTTAAGAGTCTGCAGCCCTGCCAGCCTGAAACTAACAGAATTCCCCAAGAACTGTGTCTCCATCCCACAGAGACATTAACAGAACACTGCAAGTTGTCATTGTCTTGTGTCAGGAACAAAAAAAAATAAGCTCAAGATAGGAACTCATCTCTTTAAGGTACCTTTACCTTAATTTTCCAAAATTTATGGACTTTCTACACTATATTTAGGATCTCAAAAGGTATTTGTTTAATTAGAAAAAAAGGTCTTCAACTAAACATCACATTCTAATGTTTCCTTGAGACAAAATTAACCACTTCAAGCAGAACTGGCATGCAAAATGTTGATTTTAACTGGAAAAAGATTTTAACTTCTTTTCAAACCCAAGGAAATGTAGATGAACATGAGCTATGTGAGCAACATCTTTTTTTCTACTGTGGTCAACATGGTCACCAATTAACCAACATGTGCAAAAGTGAGTACACCAAGAATATGCTGCTTGTGATTAAAACATATGCTAACCTATTGCAAAGAGTTTCAGTACTAATCGATTCTTCAATAACCTACAACTCAATGTCAACAAAACAAAAGAAATAACTGTGAACTTTAGGAAGATACATATTACACATGTGGCAGTGCTGTGAAGAGCAAAGTTCCTGGGGGTGCATATCACAAATGACCTGACATGGTCAACCAACACAACATCCCTAATCAAGAAGGCACAGCAACACCCCCACTTCCTTCACAGGATGAGGTGAGCTGACCTCCTCTCCTCTGCACTAATCACCTTTTACAGAGAAATGGGAAATCTATGTTCATAGCACTACCTTACCCGGACTATATTAGTCCCAAGGGGTTGGCAGTAACAGTGTCAGGAACCGTGACTCGAACAGTGGTGAGGGGGCGGAACCCAGTAATGAAATGCTTGTGGGATGGTATTTTTTATTAAACAACTTAAACTAAAACTAGAAAAGGAAAAAGTAGTAAAAAGAAACTGTCAAAACTGAAAACAAAACCACAGGGAATCTCTCAGAACACTAAACCAAACAAAAAGACAAGTCAAGGCTAGACAAGGCAAGGCATGGCACAAACTAAAAATAAGTAACTCTAAACACAAGACACATACCACTGAATATATAAACACAATAAACAATTCTCCAGCACTGATCTTAAATAGCCCAGATAACACAGATGAAAGGCATAAACTAATAATCACTGAAATTAAAGATAATGAACCAAAAACAGACTAAGAGGTACCTCTACAGGGGGAACAGGACAAAACACCACAAAACAGGACAAGGACCAGAGGGAGTCGTGAGACACAGAATGGCCACATTCTACAAATTTCAAGAAATTACAAAGGTTTTTAGGGTTTGCAAATTTGTACAGGATATTTATCAATAATTATAGCGCCATAGCAGCACCTTTCACCTTTGTCTGAGTTCTCTTACAGGATAAACCTCAGGGATTATTGTAGGATTAAGTCCTCCCAAATGATGAAGCAGATTAATTCATTCCATGATTAAAATAAGGTCCCTTACCTACAAGTCCATTCTAATCAATCACTGTCATAATAGCACCTATTTGCATAGACACACACTCAGGACTTCTATGTAATATTCATTGTCAAACTCCAAGTGTCCAAGTATTGCAATTGCTGTCCAGTAGTTGCCGCTATGGGACTGTTTTCAGCTTTTGTTCTAAATTAATTGTGTTATTTATCTGACTTGTGTACTGTAACATGTTACGTTCTGTTTAAAAAACTCTGGGTTTCACTATCCATCTCTTGTGGCTTGGCGTTAGAGTTCGTTCACCATGCCAATAACCGAAGTTCGAGTCCCGCTTGTGACAGAATACCAGAGCCACAATGAACCCAGAAACACTTAACTCCTGTTGCACTTAAAAAGCAATAGGAGCTGATGGCCAAGCATTCTGAGATACTGACCAAGCTTCTCTGCCACTCCACCCATTGCCACACCTAAGCCTATGCCCGAGCCCCATATGCCCTGGCGCAACTTAACTTGCCCCCACCTCAGATTCTGTGGGATCCCAATATGTGTGATGGCTTCCTCACCCAGTGTTTCCTGACCTTTGAACTGCAGCCCTCCTCATTGTCTGACCATGCCAACATGCCTATGCCTATGTCATCTTCCTCCTCTTGGGCAAGGTTCTCACCTAGGTGATGGCAGTATGGAAGACAAAGACTCCCTGCTGCACCAGGTAAGCGACCTTCGAGGAGGAGTTCAAGCACTGTAATGGACTATATCCTTAATGTGTGTTGGTCAATCTCAAGGATGAAGTGGCCACCCAACAACTTGCCCAAGATCTTGAGAAGAGCCTCCTGCAAATGACCATCCACCTAGACACTAGACACCCTACCAGCCCCAGACCTACCAGCCCCAGTCCCAGCCCTTGTCAGCCAGTTCAGTTTCTGTCCTTTGGATCTGCAGCCATGAGAAGTTGCAGAACCCATGCAGCTAGGCCATGCCCATTTTTCTTCTTTGGAACGAGGGTGAAGGATGAAAGAGTGATGCTGCCTTTTCTGTGGCCAGCCAAGTCACTTCCGACCATCCTGTCCCAAGCTCCCAGGAAATGGCCAGCCCCTTCTAGGAAAGGCAGGTCTCTAGTAGGGTTTTCGCATTTAATCACCCCTTCCAACTCTGGCCTGTCCCTTCCTTTAACCATCAGCTGGGGAAAGCACTCCCATAAGCTCACCAAACTCTTATTGACTCTGGCGCTGCTGGTAATTTTATGGATGCTACCCTGATAAAGTCCTTCCAGATTCCTGAGTCTCAACCCTTGAGTCCCAAGAATCCATTGATCAGTCCCGACTTCCCTCTCACTACCACTAACTTAGAGCAGAATTTAGTAAGTCTAAGGCCACGTCCCTGCCCCCCACCTCCTTATGACTGCTCGTTTGCTGGACTTTGTGAAGGCAACCTGAGAAGCCTTTCATGGTGGAGGTAGATGCTTCCAAGGTAGGAGTCAGGGCAATGTTGTCCTGTAGGGGAGAGGACAACAAACTACACCCTTGTTCCTTCATGTCCCAAACGCCAGCTGAGAGAAACTACATGTTTTATAGGAAGCCATATAGGGAGCTTCTCGCTATCAAGATGGCCCTGGAGGAACAGAGACACTTGCTGGAGGGAATGGAGAGCCCATTTCAAGTATTTACCAACCAATGCAATCTGGAGTACATCCACCAAGCCAAAACGGTTTAGTCCCCACCAGGCTCGATAGACTCTATTATTGAATAGATTTAACTTTACCATTACTTACTGCCCTGGGTATTTAAGCAGTGCTGATCTTCGGGTCAGTGCTTCGGTATTGTTTATGTAAGCAAAAGTCTCTGCATGCTGTCTTAGTGGTTTGCAAAATCTTGAGTAATTGTTATTGTTATTTTTTCTACTTGAGCTTTCTGGGTGATTGTCTGTTTTGTTCCTTTTTATTTTTTTGGTACTTGTTTATAATAAACCTGTTTGTAACATTTCAAAATTATAAACAAAGTTTATAAACTGTTTAAAAATATATTGTTTTAAATTAATCATCATCAGTTACTCAATGTAAGTGTTTAACCTCCAGGTTTTGCTATCTATCTCCTGAGGTTTAGCATTTGCTTACCATGTCAATGGCACGAGTTTGAGTCCTGCTTGTGACATACATGCAATGTACATCTTAATTGGGCAGAAATTAATGCAAAATGCACTTTTCACTGGAAAAACAAATAAGCCATATCTCCTCCCCTGAAACAGTATTTACCAATATAATGGCCATCTCATTTTATTAAAAACAACTAAAATAGACTGTTACCTGGAAGCAACACAGTAACATTAGTACCAATTTTTTAAATTAAATCTTTCACATTGTAAATGCTAAAAATAGGGTCTTCTGGCTAATGGTACTTACAAGAATAAACCACAAAGCTGTTACGTGGACATTTTTTACACCGAAAACAGCAATCGTGATATCCTTCTGGTTCTCTTGAGAATCCATCCTTACACTCAACAGAGCAGTTTGAGAAAGGAACCTTTATGGAATAGAAATTGTGTTAAAAGTTTAACTAGTTTAGTCAAAAGTTTAAATTTATAATGAAGGTTTACCAACACAGAGGTATCAGAGGTAACTTACAGAACCAGTGATATGCCATGGCAAGAGAGAGTTGTTAATGGTAAAAATAATTTTTGGATATGTGTCGTAAGTACCCACTATTTGAAACTGTGGGGGTTTTGTTTCAGTGTGCCAGAGCACAACTGCGTAACTGACAGTTGGATCACCATTATCATCATATTTAATATGACGACCATTGAGTGAAAAATTCAATTTCCTCATTTTGCCAAGAAGCTGTAATAAAGGAAATTGATAAAGTTATTAATATTGCATTATTCTAAGAATTATTTCATATATATTTGATTTAGCTTTGATTTGATAGAGATTACTGTTAATGTACACATTCAAATGAATTCATTTACCATGTACGGCTTAACTGATGTGTTTTTGTGGCATTCATTTATGTTGCACTGCAGAACTTCATGTAATGCATGAGCAATGGTATATATAGCAGCATAGATGGCAAAGGAGAAAGTAGGATCTTCATTTATAATTTCCTCTGCAGTCAATAGTGTACAGTTGTCACAGTCTTGATTACATGTTTTAGTCTGGACTTCACTCTTAATGTTGTCATTACTATAAGCATTTGTTGTTCCTTTGGTTTTATAAATGAATTCATTAAATCCGGGCAATGACAATAATCTCTCTGTGATGCCAATAATTGTTCCAATTTTCTCAATTCCTGGTTCTCTTTGAAGCTGTTGATTCATAGACCATGTTTCACCTGCAATCCAAACTTTGTCTCGGATGTTGTTTGCTATGGCTGCTTTGATTATGTTTTTTGCATACTGTGGCACAGTGAAAACCACAATAACATTGATGTTAAGCTTATCAATCTTTTTAAGAGTTTGACTGTAGTTTGC